>JBBPQO010000255.1:0-13051 GCA_038092535.1 Xerocomus subilludens | reverse complement strand
TAACTGACGTCGTCCTGCATGTGTTCTCGCTCATGGCGCGGGGGGACGTCTCCGGTCTTCGGGATATGGTTTGGAGTCTGAGGATCGGGCGCACGGTATCGTATTTTCCGGTCGGGTATTTACTCTTGTAGGAGGAAAACGTCGAGAGGAGGTGGATGTGCGTGTCGATGACGGGGGTCGTCGCGTTGGGGGGAGCGGGGAGCGAGAGGTGGGATTCATTTGGGATGCTGGATTTTTTGTTTTTGCCCATGTTCGATTGAGGGGAAGCAGGGGAACGAACGGCCGTGTGGTGGACTGGGTGGAGGTGACAGTGACTCGCCAGATGTCCGGAACGCGATATAAGCGATCCGAATCGGAAGGACATGTACAGTCACGACTGAGGTCGAACCCCTCCCCCAACTTTGCCGTTAATCCAAATTCACTGAGGTGAATTACTGTAACTAGGGTAATGTCACGCTACCCAATTTTGCAGATCGCTGACGATGGCTTCCATACCTTATATGTGCAGCCCCTCCCAACTCCAAAACACCAACATGTCGTTCGTTTCAGCTTTCTCTCCTTCTTAGTTCCACGTACTCTCCTGGAACCAACTCCATGGCTTCCCGTCTGCAGCAAGTCATCTCAAGCATTCTCTTGAATAATTACGCTTCTAGTATGCTCGTTCACCTCTGGTGGCGCTCTTGCTCATCGACTCCTAGTTGTCACCGTCATTGTTGTTGGATACGATTATAGTAAGTGACACGAAAATGCACTTTTCAAGTTCACGTCGAACACACGTCAAAATCCTCAGTCCTCACATTCACAGACGAGGTATGCATCACCCTCATCGCATTCATAGCATTCTGACGGCTGCCGTTCTTTTGCAGATAGAATACATTTGGGTCAGCGGAAACGTTCCCCGGTTCATTATGAATTCTGATGTACCTGCAGAACCAGCGCTGGACCCCGGTTTCAACGTTATTCATTCTGGTCTGTATCCTAGCCATCTCAAATTCATGTCCTAATTGTAGCTCCCAGGGTCGTTATCTTGGGTTCCTTGATGTCGTGTATGTGTCCATCTTCTGAAATACGTATCAATTGATCCCTGATTTGTTACTTTGCTAGACTTTCGGCCATTCGTGCGTTCAAACCTTGAATTTCTGAGTTCACTCAGCTAAGTCACCTGGATGAAAGGGGGGACCCCATTCTTGCCTGGCCCGCCGAAGGTGATTCCTCATACCACTGATGATCAAAGAAATACTTACAATTTTCAACCACGGGTAGGCGTATGTGATCATATTTCATCTTACACTGACGAACAACATTTCTGAGCGGTTGATCGTCTTTCAATAGTTGTGAGTAATTTGAGCAACGTCTCCAATGGCGACTCTCGCTCAAGGAGACTTCGAAGGCCGAATAATCATCATTGTCCAAGGATGGGCTAATATGGTCTTTATTGGTTCCTCAGATTGTAAGACTCCATTTCACTTTGGTTGGTATGAATAACATTGGGAGATGCAGTGTCGATGATCCTCCGTGTGTGGGCAGTGTACGCTCACTCGAGGCTCATCCTTGGCACTCTCCTCGCGGTCCTCGGCATCGAAATAGTGACATATATAATTTATTTGGTTTTCTTCAGCACTCCTAAATATGGCCCCAAAGGTACGTGAAATGTAACTTCATATCGTGCACACGATAACAGAATATGTTCCGTTCTCTCACTTACTATATAGTGGCCATCGACCACGTGCTTGATCTTTCGATTTGCTTACACGTTGAAAAAGGTTCCCCCGTTTGGGATCTGATTCTGATCACTTCCCAGATGACTCTTGGTGTTTTGATGTGTCTGCTCATAGTCATCCAATTCAACAAGGAGGCACGTCAAATGTACAAAGCAACAATGCATCTTCGGCTGAACCGTTACATGACCCTTCTCTTGAGGGAAGGTGTGATCTACTTTCTGATGTATGTCCCTTTCTCGTCCTTCTATTTTAATTTGCATCGAATCGAGCTAATGGTGAATCATTACGAATAGCATGCTGGTGTATGCACTCGTCAATGTGATGGTTTACTTTCAAATCTTTTCGCAGGACGGATGGCACATCATACTGATTGGGGTGCTGGAAGGTATACCTCCCTACATAGTATTCCCGCGATTCATCTTGAACTTGCGGAAACTCCATGCGCGGGATGTCCGAAGCAGACGTGGAAGCTACATCGACACAGCATTCGGTTTCACATCGGCGCTTGGCCATTCTGATGCTATGGGCGCGATGTTGTTTGCGGATAGTGGGCAGAACGAGGGCGCAGGAATACAGTTGGAAGAGAGAGCGATCTGCGGCACTTCTAGTAGCGGTGCGTATATCAGCAAGAGTGCATGTGGATTAGCATAACCCACTTGTTCTAGCGACAGAAGCACAGCTGGATGAGGGGGAAAATCACTGGCGCGGGTAGAGATGGGACGCATGTCAAGCTTCAAGTTTGGTTTTCTTATCCCGGGGTCTTTGGAGTGATGCGTGTTATTTAGTACTTATGTACAGCCTGGACGAAAGGCGGTAGCAGCGCCGATAGATGGAATTTCTGCGTATTGGGATATGATTCTCAGAATGATGAACATGGTACAAATACAATGAGTCTTTCACAATGCAGGAGGAGACCATCTGCACCACCTGTGCGTTGCACACGCATACCGCTGCCCCCACCTTGAGGACGTGACGGCGACGCGTGCGCAACCACTCCCCACGACGCGACAAGGCCACGTCAGACCGCACTATCCACCTCAGGCAGCACGTCCTCGGTGCCAATAGTGACCTAAGAGGATGGTTTATCATGTCACCACTTTTGGGCCTGTAAGGTCTGGACCTCCCATGTTCTAAAAATAGATTTCTGTGCTCACCTCATTTGTGCCTCCCTGGTGCCTCCCTGGTGCCTCATGCACCTCCTCCTCAATACCCTCCAAAACTCCAATGACCCACCCTCTGTGCTTTCTGCCATGCAAGAACATGATGACCAACCTTTTTTTTTACATCTTACCACTTGTGCTTACTCTCATCCTCCCAGTGTTTTCAGTCCATTCTTGACATTTGGAATGCTGCCCCATCACAGTACTCAATGGGCACAGCCATCCACAAACAGACTCGGTGTTCACTTTCAAAGTCCCAAACAACCTCATAATCAGCATTTCATGCAAGATGTTGTCAAAATATCTGGGCAAGCAGCCCAACATCAAGCATATCTCATGTGATTGGCTCAACTCCTAGGCAAGGCACGACAGCCAACACCCTGCCTACTTTTCACTGCCCCAGATCAGCCTCAAGCGTCTGACTTTGCCAAAGAAACAGATTTTTCATATCCTGTTGGCAATAATGGCAACAATGGTGACTACAATATGGCTATTGACTCGGAGGACAGTCACCTACCTCCATCCTGCCCAAGCAGTCCTACCCTGACAGGTCAACACACACAGCCTGATACAGCTGCACAACGACTGTACTGCAACTGGAAAATGATCATACCCAAGTTAGTTGAACTGTATTTGCAATATTCAGCTTGCACTCTTGGAAAACTGATTGAAGCCCTGCCCAGCAACCTGTCCTGCTGCTGACAGCCTGTGTGTCAACATAGGCAAACTCATATTCTTTGTCTTTTGCATGATCGTGAGTCATCCTCATTCTGCAATGTTCTCTTTTAGTCTTATTTTACCATAGATTTCATGTATCTTGAAGTTGTCAGTTGTCAGTGTGCCCATCTTGCCCAAGTTCTTCTTTCCTTCAGCCTTTTCCCCACATCTCCAAGTCAACCTCACATGGCTGTCTCCACAGAACTTCTTGCATTCTACCATGCCTTGTTTGAGCATTTGTGTGACGCCATAAACGCACTTGCTTCAGAAATTCATACACATTATACTTGCCATGGATTTCATATTCTCAACAAATCAGTAGATACTTGGTGCCAATTTCAATTTCATTCATAACATCTCTCCACACAGGGTCAACCTATTCTTGATCCATTCCAGTGCAGTTTGGGGCACATGGTGCAATGATATGATGTCCTTCTTGTCAAAGTTGAGCAACAAATAGGTGCAACAATCTTGTGAGCATGTCAAAGCATCCCTTCAGACATCTGCCAATATTAATCCTACCATCTCAGATTCCCCATCATCCCCAGCAATCCTGCCCCGATCCTTGTGCAACGTTGTCCTGCCTGTTTTGGAGGAACCAAATTTGGTATTCCTCTTTCTGAAGGTGGCAATTTCCACCTTGCTACAGATGGCAACTTTCATCATCGTCATTGCCAAGTCCGGTGACAGCCCCACATTCTACAAGCCCTCATATTTCCTTTCCAAACAACAGATTGATGCCATGGGCAGTCATCTTGAGGAGGCACACCAAAAGCCAGCCAAATTATATCAGCTGGTTGTCCTAGATGAGGCTATTGATGAATGTGAATCTTCCTACGATGCTGCTGATGGCAAGAAGGTGAAGGCTGCCACTGAAACCTTTGATGATACCAGCCTTATGGCTCTCATATGTTGCCATGACATTCCTCTCTTTTTCGCAAATATTGACACTGCTGGGGAGCAACAAAAATTTCCTTTATCTCTCATATATCACTTATTTTCCCTTCTCCCTTCTCATGCAATGGTTGTCATTCTTTATGATGTTGGGTGCATCTTGGGATGGAGTCTGGCTAAGGTACTGACTCTCATTCTTGTTTTGTGGTCACATGCTTACAAGTTCCTCAGTTTGACATACTTCTGGAAGACATGGTTCAATGACTTTGATTTGCCACTATAGCCATGCACACTTATGGTCATGAATGGGCATGTCAGCTCATATTCAATCCTTGCCTCTCAGTTGGTCTAGGCTTGTCTGATGGTGAAGGTATGGGGAGACTGTGGTCTCGTCTAATTAAGTTGATTGGCATTGAGCGTTCTTTGTCAGTAATGAAGCAATATCTCCCTTTAAATGGTTCACTCCTTTATTGCTATGTTCAGTGCCACCGCCACATTTGGCTAATTGACCGACAAGCATCTGCAGTTGGCCACGAGATGAGACACGATCTCGGTGAATGAATCAAACAGCACCTTCGCCATGGGGTTCAGGAACAAGGGGAAACCGCACGTCAACAAACTTCTGAATGTGGATACTCTATTGCAGATCTCCAAGAACAATGGGGTCTTCAGAGGGAATCTCAGTTATCTATTAGAGTCCGTATGTATGATTTGCACCCATATGTACTATCTGACATGGCCACTACAGATGCACCCAAGTGCCTCAAGAAACAGCTTGATACAGTCATTTCCCTGCAGTCTGACCTTAATGCTAGTAAGAAAGCCTTGCAGACTGCTCGCATAATGATTGAGAAGGACGAATTGTGTCAAGATGCCCTCTCTGTACTTGAAGGCTTGGAGCACACCCACAATCGCCTGATGACCAAAGTGGATGACCTCTATGCATCACTCAACGTTCAGAACACGTTCCCTGAGCTTGACAAAGTCAGCTTTGAATTTGTCAGGGTTCTTCTTCTGGCTCGTAACCTGAAATCAATATTCACAAACATGCCATAGCATTCTTCTTTGAATGGGATCATCTTGATCAGGCCATGGGTGGCAGACAGAAGCCACTTGGTGATTAATCTCTGTCGCTTGACTTGGTTCTAACTAATTTATTACCATTCAGGAACAAGGCTCCATCAACATACATGCAAACCCATTGTGAAACATCAGCCTGCCCTCCTCAGCATGATCCACAAGTTTAATACATACTGTGCACAGCTGGAGATGCTGTATGACTCCAAGTGGTCCATACCTCTTCCAACCCTTTTCCGACAAAGCTTTTGGACTTACGTGATGATCAAACTCGCATGGAAGACATATGGATCACTCCATCATCTGGCAATGTTCCACTATGGATGGAAAACAAGGATGTCTGTCTGGGCATCCATGGGATGCTGAAAATAGATCAATGTGCCGAGGAACACTGCTACCTGGGCCTTGAAGCCGATAATCTTTGGCACTGGTATGGTGAGGAACTCGCTGTGATGGAACTTGCATTGCATACACCTGGAAGTAAGTGGAACAAACTAATACTGTGCTGTGCTCTACTGACACTTAACAGATGAGTTGTTGTCACTGCTACTTGGCGAACGGTGCACTCAGCTTCTTTCTCTCAAATCCAAATGGGCGAATCCTCTTGTTTCTCCCATGCGCTTCAAATCTCATATGAACAAAGCCTTGTTGTTAGCAATTACAATCATGGGCAATGCACCAGATGCCTCTATTACGTGGTCCATATCCAACATCATTAAAGCGCCTACCTTTTTAGAAGTTGATACCACTCCTGTGGAACCAGATATGCTTGCACAGGATCAAATTGATTACTCTCTTGCAGATTACCTTGATTTTGTTCAATCTAATCCTGAACCCAACTCTGAGCTGGGCCAACAGTCCACCCTCAACAATGGTCTGGATGTGAAGATTGTATGGGAAATCCCTGAGGTTGGTTGAGTTCAAGCCACATTGTTTTCTTACTCTTATCATTCTTAGAATCTTTTGATTGACTGAACACTGCCACTAATGAGAAATGATGATGAAGATTGCATTCTCCTGCTTGAATGGAAGGTTTAACCCATCCAGTATGGGTTTTCCAGATTCACATTTGAAGCAAAAGACATCAAGCATCTTTCATTCCCTGTGGCACGCTTGAATGACATTTGCATCAACGGCTGCATCCTGATGCTCTTCACAACCATTAAGCCTCACAATATGGATCAAATTGCTGTATTTTCCACACATGATATACCTCACATACAGTACAATGCCTCCGACAAAATCCTCTGGAAGACAATGAAGCATACTTCATTTTGGACCAAGACTCTCTGGATTGTTCTGATTCATTGGCTGACAAGTGGTGGACATTGGGTTCTGTGCCTCATATATCTAGTGCACCGAGAACTCTTACTATTCGATAGCCTGGCGGAGTGATGTCCACGGGTTCAGATAATACAGTTCACCACATATATTTTTATTGCTGTGACTGAATACCATCCAAGGAAATTGTAATGTTGATTTTCCACCTTTGAACTATTGCTTCAATGCACGATGTTGAATTTGAGCCTGATCTCAAGTCACAGTGGATCATTTGGCCAGTGGCAGTAAGTGTATTCCTTTTTTTAATGGCAACTTCTTATTCCACTCAGATGCAGCCTGTACAAATGAATGGATATGACTGTGGTGTGTGGATTCTTGCAGTGATAGCTGCTGTTCTCTGTGGCTTTGACATGACTGGGTTGCAGGAAGAAGACATCAGAGACTTTAGGCACCATTTGTATACTACCATGTTATCCTTGTGATATACTACCATGTTATCCTTGTGATATACTACCATGTTATCCTTGTAATATACTACTACATTATCCTTGTAATTCCATCAAGCCTGTGAATGCCAGTGCTTCATCCTGTGGATCCACCACCCAAATATTACATCTGATTGAAATCTACATTAAGATTACATTGGGAATGACTTGGTATAGTAAACCACCTCCTTGTTGCAGCATTTTTATATCATTACCTTCCATCACGTTCAGAAGAAGGTTTTCAAGGACCTTCACAACCGTGCGGATCGATCTGAATACTGAGTCTCCACCATAAGTTTCGCAGTTGTTAATGATGACTTGCTTGTGTGCCATGGTATGGATCAGCTCGAGAGCCAATAATGTACTTGATATTTCGCTGTAGTCACCAGACACAATCAAACATTCGCAAAGCTCTTTTGCCTGATCATGCAACGAGCGGCCAATGACATTCTTGAGCAAATCCTGGAGTTGACCTTGGGAGTGAGGCATGATTGGGCTGAGCGTAATTAGCAAAAATGCCAGGTGATGGAATGTGGTGAATGCTCACTGAGTTGTGGTCTCGCTCTGCTGTTTCCTTGGCTGTCCAGCACTGTGAATATATAAGAGATTGAAGGAACAGATGCAATGAATGATGAGGAAGCTTACTGTCTGGAGAGCTTACTATTGACTTGATCAGGCTCCCCAAGGACATGCTTTACTGGTCTAAAGTTCATTGAGTGCAAGAGGGATGCTGCATCCACAACAGTATATGCACAGAGGTTTGCTATCTTCTCCGTCCTTCTGTGTGGTCCATCATCGTTTGTCTATGAATTTCTTGTTGATTGCATCACAATTCCTGGACAAGTCAGTATGGTCAGTGAGTGGTGGGCAAGCAAGACAAATAGTTAGGTTACTTCTCATAATATGTCACTCTGTATCTGCAAGCAGCCAAGGCTCTCTCTTGTGGAGTGAAATACATCTTGTGGCAACCCATGATATGGTAACACATGTACCAACAATCTAATAAGAGAAGTACAATGAGTATAAGGTAAACAGTATGCAATAGTGTATGCACCCAGCCAGTTTTTGTGCACATAGTATAGGAGATTTATTTGTTTTCCATTTTTTTGTGTGTTTCAGAATCTCCCACATCTAATGTTTAATTCCAACTTCAAACTAATGTGCCCATGTGGCTGGATCATATGTTATAGATCATATGTTATGTTTAAAGCAAAGTTTATGGTATGCTGACACCTGATTGGCTCAACACAGCACTAGCTATTCCCTTGATGGCTAATTCCTTCAAGTACATATGTGAACCTCTTGGAGAGCCTCACCAACTATTTGCACACACCCCTTGTTGAATGGCTTCCTGCCATGTCACTTCCATCCAAAAGTAAGTGTTGATTTTTGATAGAATATTCCTCCAAGTCACTGAACTTCTCTTTCCGGTCCATCAGTGTCATCCAAACACTCAGGTTTGGCAACCATTCAGTTTCCACTGACCATAGTTATTGTAGAAATGACCCTCCGATGGCACTCTGTCCTCCTTGAATCCTTTCCCTGCATTCTCTCATTCCTCCTTCAGCCTTCCGCACCTCATAATTTCACACTGCCATCCAAAAGTACATGACCCATCCCATGTATGATCTGACAGTTGTTGCACTAATTAGCAAACAGAGATGAATCCACCCAAGTTCCAGGTGACTCAGGTCAGAGGAGGTCGTCATTGCGACCCCAGCCTGGTTGTCCACACACCAACAAAACTGCATCCTAATGTCAAGGCAACCTCCCATGCCAGTGATGGTATGCACCACACCAATGAGCGGCATGCCAAAATGCATGCAGAGTTGTCACAGAATTTGGAGCAACCCTATCCAACTCTGTGCACCCTTCCTGTGATCCCACAGCCATCAATCCAGCAGCCTTCCCTGCCCGATGCAGTTCCCATTCCTTCCGATGGATTCTCAACATCTCAGGCCAATTGGGAACCTCAATCATGCCATTCATCTATTGCTCCTCTTTTGCACAAAACATTGTTGGCCCCCCTGGTGCCTTATCCTCACCTGTATCCTGCCATTCCTGCTTGAGAGGCGTCACTGTTGCCTATCACTTTACACCACACATCCCTGACCTTTTGTTTTCCATCGCTTCCCCCTCCAGCTGGTCCTCACCAACCATCCCTGCCTCCTTCACATTCTCTGTCTGTTGCTCCACAGGTCCGTTTCGCTATGCCACATGAGGAACCTGAGTCACTGATCACTGTGCGCCCCATCCCGAAGCTGAAAGTCATTCCTGCAACACCATTTCCAGTGGCTCAACAACCGGCTGACAAGATAGCTTCCAGCTGGTCAACCTCATGTGATCCTCCCTTTGCTGACAACAACAATCTTCCCACCTTCGATGACAATGGACTTCCTGTTTCCAAGAGGGAGGCAGATGCTCAATTGCTACCTTCAACTCCCATAAGCAGACAATGATCCAGCAAGAAAAACAACCTTTTGAAGCAAGGCTTTCAAGAACTCAAGGAAGTCCTTGAGAACATAGCAACACAGACGCAGTTGAGTCCCCAACAAGTGGTGGAACTTTGGCATAGGAAATCTGGCCGCGTGATCAATGCCCCCAACCACTGGAATGTCTATTAGTCTTTTTTCAGAGCTTACGAAGGAGACAAGCATGCTTGTCTTAAATTGGACATGGGCAGTCAAGGTGCGTGTTGTGCGTTATGACACCTGAATTTGAACTGACAAACCTCCTTGAAGCTACACCTATGCTTATCAGCCAGTGCTACAACCATTTTCTGGAAGAACAACATGACCACTGGAAGGAGATCCTGGAGACATTTGAACTGGCTGAAATGACCAAAAGTCTTGATCACAGTATGTCACAGCATACCCACTACTTCAATGGCATACGTCACAAGCTCTGCAGCATTGTGAGTTTTGTCTGTTCAGCGTATGTGTGTTTTTCATGGTTATCCCAGGTAGACACAGCTTCTGCAAAGCACAGTTTCGAAGTGGCATTCATGATGTGTGGTTCTGTTGTCAATGAGGATTCTTCTCTTGGGTTTTCTTACACAACTCAACGTGCCACTGAAGTGGGTTATTTCTGTGCATATCTGAGATCGCTAATTTTTTTTTTGTTAGTTTGGGAGACTTGGTGCAAAGCTAGCCATGATGTTATCATCAGTCACCTCAAGGCTCATGTGTAGTACATGTGTTTGATACCGGTTGTAGTTGTCACTGACCAGCATGATCAGCAACACTACATCCCTTGCTGTCGTTGAGCAGGCTTTCACTGCAGATATTGATAATAGGGGCAAAGACAGACTTCCTTTGTCTTCTCGTGACACCAACAAACCTCCTGCCACAGAGGTTGCAGCTTGGGAGCTCGAAAGCAACGACTATCCTGACCTCTCCACTGCCATCAAGACACTTCTCATCAAGCTTGTGAGTAAGTAGTTGAAATTCTCCATGGTTCTTTTCTCATGAGGCTTAATCATACTAGAATCATGTGGGGTAGACATGTCAAAACTACAGGGAAGCAATTTTCCATGGAAGACATTGCTAGGTTTCTTGGCAAGCCATGGCCTCGTGATTGAAGGTTACTTGTATGATGTCCTCATGCCTGGAGAGTGGCAAAATCTGTTGGCTAGGATGAAGGGCATCAACTACCTCTCTCTTTCTGATAAATGTGCATTGATTGAAGCCATCAAGATGAGAAGACTTAGTATCAGGCTTGTTCGAGATGCCAAAGAGCGCCATAAGTTAATCATTTAACTAATAAGGGAATATCCTAAACTAAAAAATAGGTGTGCTTGACACAAATGAGGCTCCTGTGATTGTTGAGGAAGTGCCACCTGCATTGAGTCAGAATGGACGTGGCAAACAGATGTTCAAGAATGGTACTATGAAGCAAGGAGGTCCAACATGTCTAGCTTCCAACATAGCTAGTACTTGCACCAAACGTAGATCATCCCAGTTGCAGGACTCTTGCAATGTTCCCTCCTCTGGATCATCTGATGTGGAGGTGCTGGAGAGTCGGAAGAATGGAAATGTGGATGCGCAATTTGGTCCTGTGAAGGTCAAGAAGTCAAAGGAAGTTGAACCTGGCAGTCAAGCAGGCAGTCCTAAGTTCTTGGTACCAGGGAAGTCTCATAAACGCAAATCATCCGTGGAACCTACCAAACATGTAGGAAAGAGACATGCTGTAGAAGTCAATGCATCGGAAGATGGAGAGAAGCAGCATGGATGCCATGGAAAGAAGCCTCTTACCCCTGAGATTGTGTTGTCATCCAATGATGACCAAGGTAATTCTGTAATCAATCTGCTAGAAACCTTTCTGATGTTTGTTTCTCCTCAGACATGATATTTGTTCTTGTCATGAAGCCAAGTTCTAATGACATGGGGATTGTATCTTCTGATGGCCCCTTACAATCAGAAACCCCAAAATCACCTAAAGAAGCACCCAAAGATAAGCACTCTGCTAGATTTGGCCATTTTATTTGACTAATTTTGTTCCAGCTTGCCTGTGGCCCTGTATGAAGCATGCAGTCATGGCCTCTGACCCTGAGGATCCTTTTCAGACTACCAAGGAGCCTGACAGCAATGCTCAGCACATGGTCACAATGTCCCTTCAGAAACCAGTCAAAGGGCCACCTGAATCTGCCATAACACCCTCCACACCATCCCCAAAGCGCAATATGACACATGCTCTACTCTTGCATCCTCCTGGTGGACCTGGGCCCTCAGCACCTTTGTTCCAAATGCCCCTCCCCTTGGTACCTCAAGAACCTTATGTAGTGCCAGCAGGCTCCCTTGAGTGCAGTCAACTTCTGCATCCTCCTCCAGATCGCCTTATAGGTTCGGGCTACTATCCACAAATGCCATATGGTCAACAAGCTGGTTACCCAGACGACTTTGGATGCACAATGGCATACGAACCAGGGCATATCATGGGCAGCTACCAAGAAAGTCTGTTTGCATGTGACTTGTGTGATTGTTACACCCACAGAGGTTATCCACCGAATTACCTGATGCAGCTCACTCCAGCAGACACACTTCCCTTGCTGCCATCTCTTCCCAAAGCATAGCATAGCATTTTAATAGTCATGTGTCTTCTTGATTTGATCTGCTTGTAGGCCGCTCTAATCACTCATATGGATGGATTCATGTGCATCAAGTATGTAGTTATTTAATAGTAGATTTATGTTGATCTGTCTCCGGGCTGCCAATTTGATAGGCTTTGCTTTATGAAGACGCAACTCAAATAATTCTCAAAAGAATCCTCTACTCCTCTTCGGATAAGTCTGACATGCTGAGGCTTTTTCTAATTTGCTTTGCACATCTGCAATCAATCTCAAAAGGATCACCAATAATCCCTCCTATGTATAATAACATCTAGGTATCATGTTCCCAACCATCCCCTCACTCTTTGCTTGTATATCTTCATATATCCTAACTGCACTATCAGTATGCACCCCTCCTCATCGAGGTCTGCTCATGACCTCAATGCTGAGCTCCAAGGTACATTTGACCTCTTGAAGAATCTGTGCTATCGCTGACTTGTTTAAATGGTACTTAGAGCTGATTGCACATTTGAGGACGCTGCTGGTGGTAGTCAGTGACTCTGCTAATGAACTCTTGGGACTTATTGTCACCAACCCTCTGCTGGATGTCACCCCCATCATGGACACTGATGACCCATCTGTCATGGCACCTGTCATTTCTGACCCTCT
>JBBPQO010000254.1:0-13058 GCA_038092535.1 Xerocomus subilludens | reverse complement strand
CCAATGTAGACGAACTACGAGCAACTGACGCTGTCACCAAGGCGACAGAAACGGTCGGTGTACTCGGTTCCACGCCCCCCGCTGTCAGCCTTCTAAGTTCAGCGGTCGATATGGGGGCAAATGTCGTCAGCGAGGTTCAGACATTCGAGACTACGTGGGGCGTTCTGTTGAAGAGGATGGAGCTATTTAACAAGATTGTGACTGAGCTCGCAGCGGTATTCGATGTTCATTGTCTCGATCCGTTCAGTGGCTGAGTGCGAGATAGATCCACCCGTATACGTCGCTGGCATGGTCTGTCATATCAGCTGCAAACCAAGTCTGTGTCTTTCTCACTAGTTGTATTATCACTGATCACTGACTATAATCCACTCAGGTGCTTACGAAACAGAAAGATCGTGACGATAAGATCATCCACTTGGCAGGAACAATGAATGATGTCTTCGCTTTCGTCGACGATGCCGACCCCTTGAAGGCAATCAAGGCGCACATCAAGACGATCACACTTCTGATCCAGCAGGTGACTGAGTGTGGTTATTTCATTGCCGAATACACGAAACAAAAGAGTTTCTGTGAGTCATTTCTAGCATAACAATGTTCAACACTGATTTCTGTATCTAGGGATTCGGACGGCGAAATACACAATCTCCGACATCGACACCAAGATCATGGGATACGAGAACAAGTTACAAGAACTCAAACAAGCATTTTTGGAGGGTGTTTCACTCCGCACAGGGATAACTGTTGTTCGTATGATGAACGCGGTGGAGCACATCGGTAGGTGTAACTGCTTGTAATTGCGGTCAGATGTTCATGGATACACAACTCAGCGGAATCCATTGACCTGAATGATATGCCGTATGCGTTCGGCGCTAGGTATGTTCAGGAGAAGGGGTGTCTGGCCGGGACGCGCGAGTCTGTCATTCAAGACCTCTGTAACATTCTGAACGATCCTGGCGAAGATGCCCCACGGGTGTGCCTTCTCACAGGTGTCGCTGGATCGGGCAAGTCTGCGGTAGCTCACTCGATCGCTCGACTGTATGATGGGCAAAAGAGGCTTGGCTCATCATATTGCTTTGCAAGTACAGACGCTGCGCGGCGGCATCCCCAAAACCTGTTCAGCACTATCGCACGTGACCTTTGTGATCACGATCCTCAGTACAAGTCCGCTCTATGGAGGGTTGTGAAAGACAATCGAGCGCTTCGCTCAACGACATCCCCCTCGGAGCAAGTGGAGAACTTCATCATTGAACCTGGCCACAACCTTCACGCCATTGGGCCATTGGTCGTCATCATCGACGCCCTTGACGAGAGTGGCGATCAAGCCAGTCGCCAACAGCTTTTGCAGGCCATCTCGCAGCAAATGACTGAAAATCTTGTGCCAACCAACCTTCGCTTCCTTATCACGGCTCGCCCGGAGAGCGACATTCTTGACGAACTTTCATCTGCCTCGCACTTGGTTCATAAACAAATGGGTGACATTGCCGAGGAAGTCGTTTCTGGAGATATCGCGAAGTTCATACGACATTCTCTGAGTCGTCAGTATCGCGAATTGGAGTTGTCTTTGCCTAACGAGAAGTGGTGTCAACTTCTCGTCCTTCATTCGCAGTGTTTATTCCAGTGGTCTGCCACAGCATGCAAGTTCATTCGAGGGATCGGACTGAACCCACGCAAGCGGCTCGATATACTATTGGAAAGCAATCACCCCGACTCCCCTCGACCTCTGGATGAACTGTACCGGACAATACTCGGTCAGTTATTTACGTTCAGAGGAGCTCAACAATCGTTTCAAAAGGTGATGGCAGTCGTGCTTTCACTCAAGGAGCCACTGTCCCTCCCTTCCCTTTGTACGCTCCTCGAATTGGACGAAGACCTTCCGGATGTGCGAGATATCATCAAACCCATGGGGTCGCTTCTTGATGGCGCACTTGATGAAGAGAAACCCATCCGTCCACTTCATACCTCGTTCCGTGACTTTTTACTCGACGAGGATCGCAGTTCAACCTTTCATGTTCATTTTCTACCCCAGTACTCCCTCTCTCTTGGAAGAGCACTATTAGCTTGCATGCAAGATATGCTCAAATTTAACATCTGTGGCCTCGAGGACTCTCGGATCAAGAACGCAGATGTCCCTGATCTGCGCCATCGGGTGAACAAGGCCATTCCCCCCCATCTATCCTATTCATGCCAATACTGGATGGACCACCTGCAACATGCCAAGTGTACTCCAGAATTGTTAACTGAGATCACTCTCTTCTTCAAGGCTTTCTTCCCTTACTGGTTGGAAGCTATAGGCCTTCTTTCCCTTGCCTCCTCATCAACCATTCTATCTGCTGCTGCAGAGACATGCACCATCTTAGGAAGTTGGGCCAAGGTAAGGTCATTTATACAATGATAAGTAGCCAGGGCTGACCAGGATGATACTAGGGTCAAGAGATATCAACTCTGGCATCAGAGGCAATCCTATTCATTCATGTGTTTGCTCCTGTTTTGAAAGAATCCACCCCCCATCTTTATCTTTCAGCAATGCCTCAGACTCCCACCAGTTCTCCACTGCACAAACTCTGGGCTGACCACCTTCAAAAGCATGTCTTGTTCACCACTGGGCATCTAGCTAGTTGGCCAGAAGAGATTCATACTCTGGAGGGGCATACATATTGGGTTAGCTCAGTTGCCTATTCACCTGATGGCAGGCATATTGCCTCTGGTTCCTTTGACCACACTATCAGGATCTGGAATGAAACAACTGGTCATTGTGTAGCAGGTCCATTTGAAGGTCACACAGGTTCTGTCTACTCTGTTGCATTTTCCCCTGATGGCAACTCTATTGTCTCTGGCTCTTTTGACAAGACCATCAGGATCTGGAATGCAACAACTGGTCAATGTCTGGCAGGTCCATTTCAAGGGCACACAGGTTCTGTCTACTCTGTTGTCTGTTCACCTGATGGCAACTTCATTGTCTCTGGCTCTTTTGACAAGACCATCAGGATTTGGGATACAACAACTGGCCAGTGTGTGGCAGGTCCATTCCAGGGGCACATAGGTTGTGTCAGATCTGTTGCCTTGTCACCTGATGGCAATTTCATTGTATCTGGCTCAGATGATAACACTATCAGGATCTGGAATGCAACAACTGGTCAGTGTGTGGCAGGTCCATTTCAAGGGCATACAGATTGTGTCAGCTCTGTTGCCTATTCACCTGATGGCTGTTTTGTTGTCTCTGGCTCCTTTGACAAGACCATCAGGATCTGGAATGCAACAACTGGTCAATGTCTGGCAGGTCCATTCCAAGGGTACACAGGTTCTGTCTATTCTGTTGCCTTTTCACCTGATGGCAGCTGCATTGTCTCTGGCTCAGATGCCAAGACCATCAGGATGTGGAATGCAACAACTGGCCAGTGTGTGGCAGGTCCTTTCCAAGGGCATACAGATTATGTCAGATCTGTTGCACATTCACCTAGTGGCAGCTTTATTGTCTCTGGCTCAAATGACAAGACAATCAGAATCTGGAATACAACAACTGGTCAATGTGTAGAGGGTCCTTTCCAGGGACACCTAGGTTGCATCAACTCTGTTTGCTTTTCACCTGATGGCAGTTTTATTGTCTCTGGCTCAGATGACAAGACCATCAGGATCTGGAATACAGTAACTGGTCAATGTGTGGCAGGTCCATTCCAGGGGCATACAGACTATGTCACCTCCATTGCCTATTCACCTGATGGCAGCTTCATTGTTTCTGGCTCAAGGGACAAGACCATCAGGATCTGGAATGCAACAACTGGTCAATGTGTGGCAGGTCCTTTCCAGTGGCATACAGATTGTGTCAGCTCTGTTTCCTATTCACCTGATGGCAGGCATATTGCTTCTGGTTCTTTTGACAACACTCTCAGAATCTGGAATGCAACAACTGGTCAGTGTGTGGCAGGTCCTTTCCAAGGACATACAGATTTTGTCAACTCTATTGCCTATTCACCTGATGGCAACTTTATTGTCTCTGGCTCTTTTGACAAGACCATCAGGATCTGGGATACAACAACTGGTCAATGTCTGGCAGGTCCATTCCAAGGGCACACTGGTTCCATTTACTCCATTGCCTATTCACCTGATGGCTGTTTTGTTGCCTCTGGCTCTTTTGACAAGACCATCAGGATCTGGAACACAACAACTGGTCAGTGTGTGGCAGGTCCATTTCAAGGGCACACAAGTTGTATCTACTCTGTTGCCTTTTCACCTGATGGCAACTTCATTGTTTCTGGCTCACAAGCCATGATGATCAGGATCTGGAATACAACAACTGGTCAGTGTGTGGCAGGTCCATTTCAGGGGCATACATGTGCAGTTCACTCTGTTGCCTTTTCACCTGATGGCAATTTCATTGTCTCTGGCTCTAATGACAGATCTATCAAAGTGTGGAGGACACAAGATCTTGTTTCTTTTGGTGATCACAATTTCTCTGTAAAACATGGCTGGATTGAATCTTCTAATGGTGCTTGTTTTGGCTGGATTGCCCCTTGGAACAGGAATACCACTTGCTTTCGTAGTTGTTCCTTGGTCAGCACTTCTTCACCAATTCACCAAAGTCATCTTGATATTTCTTTGTTTGGACAATCATGGTTGTCTTGTTGGAAATGATCTCCATTTTCACTTTTCTTCAATGCTTATGCTTTTTCCACGTTATATGACATATACTCTCTTCTACATAGGTTTTTTATATCACAATCACCTCTTTGTCTGCAATGTATACTGAAGTAATTACCAAACAATGAGCTTGAACCTCCCTGCTGCTCATGTGAATGTTAAAGTGTGCTTAGCCTATACTAATTCCCTCTAGGATCTAGATATACATAATGATAATGAGATGTTTATTTGATGGTTCACTAAGTTTCCACAGGATACTCTGAGCCTTTATCAAGCCTAACAGTTGTGGAATTGCTTCATAATTATCAATCTTGTTGTTTACATCCATTATTGCATCAGGCAAGATTCATATTCTCATCTACAACATACTTTTTATATTTCAATTCCAATTGTAAGCAATAGTGAGGATCACTATTAGAGTGCACATTTCTTGAATTGATGGAATTTCAAGCTGTTTCTTAACATTTGTCAAATAATACCATAGACAATGGACAATGAACAATGGACATAGTGGATTAGACCAGTCCAAACATCAATGAGATATAAACTAGTTAGGTATATTTTCTGGAACAACATAAGTAATCATTATGGACTAGGAGCTGGATTGTTTTGCCCAGTCATCTCATTGACCATCTACATGTGCATGTGTGATGTGAAACAAACTGCTCAATAAATCATTTTTTTCTGATTTTAACAAAGCTGTTCAAAAGAGGTAGAGTGACTTCCAAAATTGAGTTAATGTTTTGAGATTTTGGAGTATTAGTTAAATAACTCAGGAAAATGAACAAATAGAGCCAAAGTATAAGTGGGTGCCTAAATGTGCCTGCCCTTGGCTATATTCCAAAAAAAAATTGTGTGATTTGAATAAGTATCCATGGAGATATAGTCAATTTAATTTGGCAAGTCATTGACTCAATTTTGTAACTATGTATCAAATCCATAGAATCAGTGAATTCTAGTACTTTGTATGACCTCCTTTGACCTTGATCACTGCTCAGATCCTCCTAGGCATGCTTTCAATCAAATTCTCACATACCTCTGGATCTATATTGTTCCACACTTTTGCTGCTCTCTCCTAAATCCCCTATACTCCTTTGGCATGTCTTGAATACTTGGCAAGCTCCTTTTTGATATGATGCCAGAGGTGTTCAATAGTATTAGGATCTGGAGGTTGTGGAGGCCAATCCAGAAGATTGATATCATTATCTTCCATCCACTTCTTGGCCTTTTTGGAGCTGTGTTTGGAGTCATTATTCTATTGAAAGATAACATGCTCTAGAAAGATTCCAGATTCCTCCAAGCTAGGAAGCAAGTTGTCCTTCAGAATATCCGCATATTGATTGGCATCCATCCTCCCCTCAACCTCTGCAAGGTGCCCAACACCTTCCCAACCCATATATCCCCATACCATGATATTTCCTCCTTTAAATTTCACTGTTCCCTGAACCTCTCTGTTAATAAGGCCCTCACCTGCCTGTTTCCATACCCATTCCTTCCCATCTGACCCTATCCTGTTGATTTCGGTCTCATTTGACCAAATAACCCTCTTCCAGTCCTCAATAGTCCATTCCTAGTACTTTAGAACAAAGGCTGAACACTTTTTCTTGTTCCTTGCAGCAAGAAGTGACTTTTTCTTCTTTGTTACAGCCTTGAATGAATGTTTTTTGAGGACTCTTCTCACTGTTTGTGAGGAGACTAGACTAGGAATGATGAAATTGATATGGTGGGTAGCCTGCACCACATTGGCAGCTTTGCCTGTGGTGATTTGAGTGATGATAGCATGCTGAGAAGTGGCTGAAAGCTTGGAGGGACAGCCAGAAAGAGGTATAGATCTATTGGGAAGGAGATCCCTAAGTATCCTAAAGACAGTAGACTGGCTGACACCTAGTTTGGAGGCAATATGACAAGTAGAATGACCATTAGAGGCTAGAGAAAGAATATTTTCTTATTGAGAAGAGGGAGTGGGATGCATAGTGAATTTGAAAGGCATAAGAGATGAAACCAGCCCTTAAATAGTGTCAGTTGAAGTGATTACTAAGATATAGTAGCTATGGTGACCATCTGTCATGCTTCCATCAAGGGTTACATATGACAGCTGTCAAACCTTGATAGATCTGACAGGTAATTACACAATTGAGTCAATAATGTACTGAATTGAATTGACCATATCTCCATGGAAAATCATTCAAATTAAATAAACCCTTTTTTGGCATATAGCCAGGAGCAGGCATATTTAGGCACCCACTATACTTTGGTTCTATTTGCTCATTTTCCTGAGTTATATAACTAATACTCCAAAATCTCAAAACATTGACCCAATTTTGGAAGTTGCTATATATATCTAAGTTGCTAGGTCATTTTTTCCTGTGATGTGGCCAAAAATCATGCACTGCAAGTCTTTGTTTAAAGTGCCAGTGGTTTTCAAAGTACTGGTGGATGACTGTACAGGACATGGACAAAGCTAAGCATTTCAAATGACCTATTGTATCTAAAGGGGCTATTAGCTCTAACTTTGTAGTAGAATTATAGGGCTATTAGCCTCTCTGCCTGTAGCAGTTCCTGAAATCCTTCTATGTTAAAAATATGAAAATTTAGCCATTGTAGGGCATTAGGTAAGTGCACATCTAATTGGTGAGGTTTCCACAACACTCAATGGAAATCCCACATGTCCAAAATAAAATAATTAATAAATTAATATTTAACCAGTCTGAGAATGATTTATGTATCATCTGTGTGGGATTCTCACCTTTTGCCACACTTCTACATGAATGTCTCCTTCAAAAGCTGTAATACATTTCAGCATGGTTTGTGATTTATGTTGGGTTGCCACTTGTTTCCACACTTCTAATAGAATGTCTATTACAATAGTCTAATGTGGCAAATTTAAGAATACTGTATGATTGAGGGGGCTGGCTACCAGGATGTGTAGGCTTTCCTTGGAGGTGTTATAGGCTTCCCATAGGTATTTCCATGGAATGGAGGTATTGTATTTCCTCAAATGTCATAATAGAACAACTATGATAAAATATACAAACTTTACAAGGAATGAAAAAAAACCTATGTACTCTATTCTATGTTTTTTTCTAGCTATATATATATCTGCCACATCTGCCACAGCTTCTATACCATCTTGATAAGGCTCACTTGGATTTAATATAATTACCAGAGTCCTCTATCAAGTCAACTACTTCAGCATCCTCAGCATTCTCATTCTTATCATTAGATTCACCAGAACTGGAATTATAATCTTTTCCTATCTTTTTTAAATGACAGTATACTGCATAGCAGAATGTCAAGCATAGATTGAAACAAATAACACTAACCTGAAGTGCTCACAAGCACCTTAGTCATTTTCGCCCACCTTAGGCAGCAGCTGAGGTGAATTCATTTTTATAGTTTTATTCCTAGCTGATATACTGTTGCCCTGGGCTGGTCCTGCCCTTTCCTAGCTTCTGTCACATGTTCTCTTTTTATTTGTTCTACAGTATTTTGTAGCTTTTAATTGTAGTTTGATAACTTGCATGGTTGTCAGGAAAAACTTGATGGTCTTGACCTGGTTTCAGGTGGTTTGAGCTGTTTGGAACCATATTGTCAGTCCAACCTGGCTGCAAGCTGCAGCCCAGCTGAGACCACAGTGTTTGAGCATTGGCTTAATTTTCACAAAGAAGTTGAGCCTGCCTGAATCCTGAAAATGCTAAGCTGTGGCATGGCCAGCCAAAGTGCAGCAACACTATTGCTTGGAACAAATATGAACAGCAGAAATATGATAATTGAATGTCTTGCTTTTGGATGTATCCTTTTCAGATCTAGTATAATCAATTCAAATGTTAATATTGACATGAATATCCAATTAAATTATTGCTCACTCCTCATAGGGAGCTTGACACCATTGAAGAAGTGGATTTGCAGAACCTCCCTCTATAAACTCTCATTCCTGTTATAGGATGATCTCTTGGAATCTGAGTATCCAAAAAGCCAGTGGAGTCATGTTGACTTTCTGGCAAGCCAATGGCATAGTCAATGATTTGGAGATCTAGAGTTGACACCAGCTGGAGTAGAATCTGTAAGCATATTCTGATAGCAGAGATTGTTGTTGCAACAAACCTGAACATTAAGGGAATAGTTTGACTTTCAGGCAAACCAAGAGTTTCCATAATAGCCAGGGTGGGCATGCAATGGTACTAGAGTCCCATCAACCATGCACCAACCATTGGACCATGCTGAGCATAAATGGCTCTCTACCTATGCCTTTGCATTTTATTCTGCAGCATCATCAGGCCAGTAAAGAGCAGAATGGAAAAACCTTTCAGAATATATTGCCTATGTGACATGATTGGTCATTGAACACTATGACAGTAACATTGCACATGCAGAAGAAGTGTGATTACATGACAAACAATGATGCCTGGCCTGATACCATGGCTGCAATGTCAAAGGAATGCCAGGAGCACATGAATTCATTTCCTTGAGCCCACATCCTTTGCTCTACCTAGGAGGTATAAATAGGAATGATCAGGAGTAACCCTGGGATACTAACACCTATACCCTTACCCTTATCCTCAACTCCATTTCCATGGGCCTCAAGGGTATGATATCCTCCACCAAGGGGGGTTCAGTCCTTCAGAGAAAAGATGAATGAGAACTGTTTGGTCAGTGATTCCACTCTGATGAGCAGTGAGTTTGGATTGGTTAATGTAGGTGAGGATGTCTATCCATTGTTGAGCTAAGGATTGAAGGGTAGCAAGGGCCTTCCCTTTGATGTCCATGATCTGGAAGGTGTTTTTCAAAAGGTGAAGGAAAGCAGTGTGGGTTCCAAAGGTGGCATTTGCCAATGCATTCTTGGTAAAAGCAGATGCCCATCCAAGGGCAGATCCTTTTTTCATGTAAGAGAGGGTGAATGCAATTTTCTTCTCATCAGTGTTATAGATGTGAATATTGACCAGAAGATACAATCCAACAGACAAGATCCATCCTTGGAAAGCTTCTTTCTTTCCATCAAAATCCTTGGGGGTACTGAGATTAAGCTCTTTAGTGGTAGTGGTGGTCAACATAGAAGAAGACAATGATGTGGAAGTAGGTGATGGGGGAGAGGATATGGAAGAGGAAGGTGGGAGTGGTGGTAGAGGAGGAAAGTGAGGTCATCAAGGTGGAAGCAGGGTCCTTTGATAAGGATTGGCCCAAGGAGACAATGATGAGGAAGTCAAGGTGATGTCAAGGTGGGCTTACAATGAAAGTAACCCAAGCAAGATAAAGCTTGTTCTTTTGTTATGCTAGGTCCTGACTAGGAAGCTAACATAGCCCTTGATGGCCAAGAGGTCCTGGAATGTGCTAAGCCAGTAATGACTCACCCATGGCTTTGCTAACTAGACTTCCTTGAAGGAATTATTTGAGGTAGACAAGGATGTCTGCTCAAGGGGATTCCTTAGAGTGGACTGAGTACTTTCCTTGAAGGATTTCTCAAGGATGGATGAATGGTTGACCAAAGAGTATTTCTTACAATCAAGATGAGGAAGTACAGTACCACAGCAACCTAGCCTTGAACAGGAGTCTGAGAAATATTGAAATTATTGTGGAATATGGGATCATCCTAAAGGGCTTCAACAAGAAGATCAAAGCACTTCAAGAGGCAATCTGAAAATATTGGAATGATTGACCTTCCAGTCATCAAGAAGCAAGCACTGATTTATGTTGGTCTTGTTGATGTGTTCCCATGGAATCAAATAGTACTGGAAGTACAGTCCTGCTATGCCCAAAAGCAAAGCATCACTTGATTGTCCAGAATCATCTTCAGATGAAGTGGAACTCACAGGGGAAGAGGAAGAGGAAGTTGGGGGATCAAGAGATGTGGTGGATTCAACCATAAGAATGGCCAGATAGTTGTCAAGAGGACTTTCTGCAACCTTCTGCCATTCAGAAGTGCAGGCATGCTGATTGTAGCAGATAATGTACTGTGTGTGTAAGATTAAAGAGAGATATTTGAACTCCAATTATGTATCTCCTGTGCATGGTGGCTGACAGCCATGAAAATGGCCTTAAAGTCAGGTATATCAAAGCTGACAGCCACTGTTGGTGAACATACAGCAAAGTTGACAGCAGCCTTGAAAAGCAAGGTTTGTTTTCCCTTTTCACCTATTATCAGCACTTAAAGCAACCATAGTATGAGGCAGCAAAAGATCAAACCATACACAAAGGGAAAAGACTGTCTGCACTGACTGACATAACACATAACAAACATAGACAGAAGCAAACAGGGTCCACCCCGAAGATGAGACGACGGAGATACACCGACCTCTGAATGGCTGCGTGGCGTGGCTACGAAGTACTAAATTGAGAGGTGGCAGTTCGGAAAACCTCGAAAATCCGAAAAATCATGCTCTCCAATACCCACTATAACGTAGCGGGAATTTCTCCCTGCCAATCCGTTGGATTTAGGTGTTTCCTGGCTCTGCGAGTGTCCAACATGCTGAACACAACTGCCAAGCGGATATCTGCCTGTCTGAGAGGCTCATTCTGCTGCGGACGCAGTCCCGAAACCGGCGACGGAATGCCAGAGGACAACAAAGCTGACCAAAATCGTCAGGGTAATCGCCTCAACGTCGTCGTTAATGTATGGGATACACCAACGGTCTCCGTTACTGAGCAATTCAGCCATTCAATGTCGAATGGTACCGTCGGTGACAAGAGTAGAGCAGTGGCTCTCGCTCCTCAGGATACGGCGGCGCCAGGCATTACGCCCAATGGGGCGAACTACTTTCCTGTTCATCCAGACACAATGGTGAAGGTATGGAACCGAATTCCATTGGCAGATCTTACTGCCTGACAATGTTGATGTGAAACTCGCCATCCAGCCCAACATGCCGTATTTGGGGCTGGATATGCGGAACCGTTCCACTCATCTGGAGATGTTGGCACAACCAGCGACCGGTCTCACTGAATCGACTGTCCTGTCAGGTGTGGTGAACGGACGCGACGAGACAACGGTAAGCCAGAATCTTGCTGTTCGTGAAGAGGTTCTACAGGTATGTGCCTCATTCGTACATTTTTTTTGGGGGGCTGATGATACAGAAAAGGGTATTCAGTCCGATGCAGTTGTGCAACAGACTCCAGATAGTCAACTTGCAAGCCAGCCGTCGTCGATGGTGGATGACCAAAATTATTGGATATTACCTCCCGCTAGCAATCCTCAGGGAATAATGGCACAGGTACAGGCCCGCCAGGCGGAAATTGCTGTTGATGCTGACGAAGTGTATGGCCTACAGTCTTTGCCCGTTGTCCAGGAGAAGATGCCAAGGAAGAAAGTGGATCTGAATCTGGAAGTGAAGGGAGGGTGCGATCGGCCTCTGCAGACCGTCAAGGAGAAATTACCGAGAAGGAAAATGGTAGTGGAAGACATCGTAGAGGATTCTCACCCTTCTCACCTCACTAGTGACAGATTATCGGAGGGAGGGGGTGATCACTCCCCGCCGATCATGAAGGGGAAATTGCCGAGAAAGAGGACAGTGAGTATCTTTTGAATCCACGTCCTTCGATGTTATTATGCTTTCTACGACGTTCTGTCTCCTATCAGTAGTTTACGTTTCGGCTGAATGACACACCCATGATGGGTGTAGGACTAAATTTCTATACATACATTGGTAGGGACTCTGGTGGTCATTCTTGCTGGTTCCGAACGTACGCTAGTACATGCAAGGCGGGATGACTACAACAGAGTGATAACAAGTACTGTACTGTATTGTAGCATTTTACGAGACCATAACTAGTAAGATGGATGCGAGGGTATGCTGAACCAGCAGCGCGAAATCAAACAAATGCATTCGGGCCTATAGTGCGCGAGGGAGCGAATAACATGTACAACATTCATTCCTCAAACGAGACCATCGCTGGGATTCTGAGGTGCGAGTCAGATGATATAACCCGCAGATTCACGGAGACTTACCGTCGTGGGCCCTCCTATATCAAATCAGGAAATAACGAGGAGATTGGCTTCATGACTTACCTTCGTCTTCCAGCCTAACTGCGCTTGAATCTCCGTAGGCCCAAACAATACAATCACATCATAATCAAGTTGGTAGTAGGCCTGGCCGGATGTCTGCTTCATGACCAGATCCTTCACAGCCGCACTTAGATCCACGCGGATAGCACAAAAGGTGGAGAAATGTGCTGCGAGCCTCCACATCAGAACCAGAAGGTGAAACGAAGAGCGGAAGGAACTCGCATTGATCTTGGTCCACCCATTTCGGGTCAGATAAACTGCCTCGATAGCACATAATGCGCACAGTCTGCAGGCCAAAGTCTTTGGGATTGCTTTCCACAAGTGAAAACGTTTCCCGAAACTCCATTTCCTCGCGAACATGAGTGCCCTTATCAGTTCTATGTTAGTATCTCGCAAACCACCTGACAAAGGAGGCTTACCTTGTGGAGCT
>JBBPQO010000253.1:0-13064 GCA_038092535.1 Xerocomus subilludens | reverse complement strand
AATTTTGAAGTGTGGATATTGAATGGATGATGTTATAGTTGACCAGAAATAATTAAGAGCATGAAGTTAATGTACTAAAATGGATAAAACAGTCTAACTGATAGATTTGTCTATTAACTGTATTCATGTAGGGGATGTTATGAAGCTGTGTAACATAAGAATTGATACAGCTGGCTTGTATACTCAATGATATGATAGTCATCAACATTCAGGACAATTTTCAGCCCTGTGGAAGCAATATTGGCCAATCAAAAGCCCATGAGATTCTTAATATCCACTATGCTAGAAGTTCTTATTAGGGGTGGACAGTCACCAGACCACTTGTCCATGGTAGAATCAAGTGTAATCATCTTCCCACTGATGATAGACTCATTTAGAATGGTATTCAACATGAATTTATCATCAGATTGATCCAATTTCAAGAAATTGAGGTTATTATAAATTTGGTTAATAATTATGAATTCTATGGTGACAGTAATGGGAAGTAGAGTGCTATTTGATGTAGCTACATTATATGAACAATATTAAGTGTTGGCTAGTCAGACAATATCCCATGATCTGACTGAGATACTACTATTTAATATACATGCTCAAAAAAGTGTCCCAATGAGTTATCATTTTGAAATGGCTGCCATCTCATAAGATGTTATTCAAATCCCTTAATTCTTGCAGTGGAAGAGAGCCAAATGTGTGTATTGCATTTCATACACTCATAGTTTAGGGTTAGGATTGGTAGTTATTGGGAATTATTGCCTTTAGTACAAAACATGCAAACATTGGGACACTTATTTGAGCCACTGTAAAACCCAATATCCCAAAGTATCAAAGATGAGACACTGTGGAAGGTGCCATGAGCATTCCACGGGCAGTAAAATTAGCCAGCAAGGCAGCTAGTTTGTCCATCCTCTGGTTTGTGAGTAACATTTGCTTCAATGCATTGAACTTGTTTGAACACTAATATGGTTTCTTGACAGCCTGAATATGTTTTGACTTGGTGATTGAAGAACAAAGCCCATTTGGAGCACCAAAAAGACAAACGAGTTCAGGGTAATCCTTTATTGCATGTTGTTGGGGAAGTGCAAAATTTGACCTGATGTTTGTTGAGACAAATATTTCATAGTCTTTGTGAAAGTGTTTGAGGGCATCTTTGAGGTCTCCAAGGAGATCATCCATGATGATGTCATGGTGAGTGATATAGCAGAATTGTAGGAAACCTAAGAATTTGTGGATGATATCATCTGGAACATAGCCCTTGATAGTGTTAATATAGACCTTCATCAGTGCCTTCAAATCGTTACCAGTCCACTGCTAGAAGCCTTGTCCTTCCACAAAACAGTGAAGACCAGAAAATGGTGGGGCAGCAGCAATCCTATGGTATACCATAGTTAGTATGCCAGTATAAGTAACAATGAATTCTATCAGCTTGTATCAATGTCATCCAGGATCTTCTTTGCTTGAATGGATCCATGAGTTTCTTCAAGGTAGGTGCCAACCCACTCGACAAGGTGATCTTTAAAGGTACCCTTGATGAGTTGATGCAGGAAATCAGGGGCAAGCAGCATGTGAATACTGGAATAGGAGAAATTACTTGTAAAAAGCTTGGTAACATGTCAATAATGTTAAGCCAGTATAGGATAAACAGAAAGATGAACTATTATATCTGCAATGATTCCCCATTCATCCCATAGTGTACCTGGGTCAATGTCTTCAATCAGCATTTCAAGATGTTCTCATGTACAGTTTCCATACATGCCATTGAGATCCCAGGGAAATGTGAGACATCTGAGGTCAAAATAACATACCATTGTCAGGCAGCACACTGTAAGTCAAAAGCTACTATATGCCAACCACACCAGTTTTGCACAATACCTGCCAATACCACTTGTTCTTCATAGTCAGCAATGTACAGTCCCAATCCATATATGACTTTTCTATAGTGGCCAAAAAGGTTGTTTTTCAAAGGTATGGAAACAGGCATCATTGGAGTACTACTTCATTGCTATGGGAGACATTGGAAGGCATTAGTACAAGTACTATGCAGGTTAGCCATCTGACTCACTCTGAGCTATGGAGAGAAAGCCAACAAGTACAACAGCAGTGTGTGGCTGCAATGGACATTATTGTGGACATTTCCCATAGATAGATAAAGCAAGTAGTTGTTGTTTTGTCCTGTGGCAAAAGAAACCATTGTTTTGTCACTGCCAAGGATTATTGGCATGAAAGTGGAACCATGTGTCTGGGGATCTTGAGCAATAAAATCCTAGACATGAATTAGCAAATAAAAGACAATGAATCTGGGCCATGCTTACTGCTTGATTCCAGGCCCAATCTGCTGACATGAGATCATGCCAACAGCAATTGTATGTCCCATCAGAACATTCCTCCCAATTACAATATGGGGCATGATTGATTTCATCCTTGAAATCTGGGTTCTTGAAAATGTTCTGAACAAGTTTGCATGGGTTCAATGAATGGAATTTATATTCAGTGTTCATCCACAGAGCTTCCCATGTCTGTTGTCTCTGTAGCTGATTGAATGGCTACTCCATGAAATGTCTCCAAGTGGTGTGGTATTAATAGTGTGGTATATGTTGCAATAGTCAGCAAAGGGATGTGCATTACTGTGAACAGCCAACAATACTTTCCAAAGATGGAGGAAAGCATCAATTTTCTTGGCTGACATCTCTCCTTCTGTGAAGAGAAGGTGTGCAATGTTGAATTCCAACCAGTTGCAATATTGTGTCCAGTCATTTCTGGATTGCACAGAAGGTGGAGGTGGAGGTGTGGCTGAAGCAATAAATTCTCTAGCTTTGTTACAAATGCATCCTAAAGTCTAAAGTCAATAGTAGGATGGAAGAAGAATGACTAGGAAATACCATCTCAAAGTAGGTGATAATTGTGAGTAAAACATTGTTGATTATTTGTGGCCCTGTTGTGTCCATCATGAGGTTGGTCCAACCATGGAGCTCAGAAAGAATGTTAATGTGCAGAGTGCTGGTGCAGAGTGCGAGCTAATTTGTTTTTCAGCAACTGCTGGCACCCAGGGTGTGGGCAAGGAAGCCTAGATGCAGTGAAGGCTTGGCAAGCAGGCATTGGAAAGTCTTGGTAGAAAATTTGTATAGAGTTAGGATTATAGCACAAATTGTAAACACAGTGACTTACATTTCAATGCAACACATTGTCCCTGGAGCCTAATTGGAACTTGGGATCTGCTACAATGTTCACCTTTTCCAATGGCACTATCCTGCCATTTCATTATTCTCAAGGTCAACAATGGTTGAAACTCAAAAAGAAAACACTACAAAACATGTCACTCAACCTCTGCTTGATGAAAAATGCAAACACTGTACCAAAGCTGAAATAGAGATTGACAAGCAGCATCCTGAAGAGGTGCACCAGAAGGCTGAGGAAGAGCATCAAGCTAGGAATGAACACATTGCTGAAATCCAAGACAACCAAGTGCTCAAGGAAGTCAGAATGCAAGTTTCTGCAAAACCACAACCACAACCTCAACTGGTTCAGCCTGCCTCAAAGAGTCAGCTGTTGACATTGCTACCAGCTTAAACCAAGGATGCTACCAACAATTCCATTGGGCTAAGGTCTCAGCATCAGTGACCAAGGTGATGGATCCTGGGCAAAAGGGCAAGGAGGTGCCAGAATGTCCAGCAAGAAAACCAAGAAAGACTGTATGATGCAGTTGTTGCCTTGCATCAAGCTGGTACTGCATCAGATACATGCGGATCAAAGATAACAAATCAGTTTGTACTTTTCTTTAATGTTCATTTATGCTGTTAATAACAGAACCCATGCTTTTTTTTGGAACCTCATTAGCAATGGTCAAGATGACAATACCATAAAAGCATTTTGGATTGTATGAAGGAGTGGATTGTTGAGATGGAGAAAAATGGCAAGCTGAACCATCCATCACAGCAAATTCCAGCTTCTTCAAATATGGCCAGCATCTCATGCATCTCTTCATTCTTCAACCCAATGGCAATGTTGACAACAGCTTACTCTTTTGTGGCCTCAGCTCAGCATAAACTCCCTCCAAGTTGTTCACCAACTCCATTTGGGGCAAGTGCTGAAGATAGCCCTCCTGTGGGCTTGTTAGACAATAACAATGACATAGAATGCAAGGGTGTACACTCACTCATTGAGTCTCCTGCTGTCAAGCTGCAGATATCTCAGACAAAGGTACTTTTTTGTGTTATAATCATGCAATTGAATGTATGGTAACAGGTTTGACTTAGGACAAACATGTTGATTATGGCCAGCCCCCATTCACTCAGATGCCACTGGTCACTCCTAAATCCATCAAAGCTGAGCCCATTGATCTTCCCCAAAATATCATGGTTGATCCCATTGATGTTGATGATGACATAGTAATTATCAACACCCACTACTACCCTCCCAGGTCAGGTGCAAGGGATGACTATAAGTGATGTTTTACAGCAGAAGTTTCCACATTGACAGGATCATATTTAGGTTGATCTCTCTGATAATTTGACTGATGACCTGATAACCATTGGCACTCCCACCTCTATGGTCTCAGGGCAAAAGCAGGCAACAACTGTAAGTAACTTATTATTACAGAGGTACCCTGATTGATGGGATTGTGGTATTTAGGTTCAAGCTGCTGACCATAGTGATGCACTTTCCTCAAAGCTCATGAACAAAACCTTCCACAGTCCAAGATGAATGCTTTAGATAGCTCTATGAGAAAAGTCAAGTACAACAACTCCCACCTCCCTTAAGGTGCAATGACCAATAATAAATGGTGTGGTACCTTAAATCTGACTTACACAAAATGGAACGGGATGCTGAATACGTGCTGGGGCACCAAAAGCTCATTGGCAGTCGAGGTATTCCAGCTATTGTGGACTGTCATTTACAAAAACAAGATTTCCACCATTTTTCAAATTAATGGCACAATCTACACTGTTGTAAGTACTGGCACAATCTCATACAGCACATGGAGAAGCACTTATGCTCATATGACAGGCCACTCAGAGGATGGCAGAGTGGCAGGGAGGATCTGTGTCTGCAAACTCACAATAGTTCATAGCATGATCAATAGTAGTCCACAGTTCAACTCTCTGGAAGCACAGTCTCAGCTAGCAAGCTTCTGGTTATAGGGTAACTGTTTTTGTTTGAAGATCTCTGAGGTGAAACTGTGCAGGTGAGGACCATTATCAAACAGGATGCCTCTGCTTCTGTGCTATATTTCTGGTTCAGGCCACTATTATACTGACACTGTTCAACAGGACAATAAAGGGATGTGGAAATCCTGCTTCATATTGCAAACCTTTGTAGCACAAATGGATTTCATTCAAGGTGCTATAGACATTCCAATTGAGACAGGGCTGGGAGGCAGCAAAGATAGCTATCCAAAAGTGGCACTTTCATTAGCCAGTGTTGCAGTACATTTTCATTGCTGTTTCTCTCATGGATTGTGCTAAATGCATTATAGGTAAAAAGAACATTTGTATTGCTTCATGATCAAGCTCTCTCCTTTGAGGTTGTCCCTTTCGCTAGAAAGGGTAAGAAGAAAGTGACTGGGAATGAGAAATGGAAGGTGAACATTTCTGGTGAAATGTTCAAGAAGCATACCTGGGTCATGAGGAACACTTCATGCAAAGCATTCAGCAAATCCCACTTACAGTGTGGGACAGTATTATCCCAGCATCTCTCCAATCAGTGAAGAACAATTTATGGAAGCCCAGACATGGAATGTTGAGTAATGGTGAAGATGATGATGTCAAAGTGCCCAGTGACAATGATGATTCCAAACTCACTGATCTCATAACATTCTGCTGAGGTTGAGAATAACCACAATCATTGGTGACCAGTTATACCCTTGTGTCCAACTATCTGCATGTCATCTGGAATACTTGTCATTGTATTTGCTCCCATCTCCTGACTTTTTGCAATGCTCATTCCTTTCATGTTTACTGTTCTCCACATTTCATCTAGAATGCTCATCACTGTCTTTGCTCCTATCTCCCAATTTCTTTTTGCAATGCTCATCCTGTTCATATTACTGCTCTTGACTGCATTGCTATCCTTCATTATGAATCTCAACTTCCTGTTTTTGGTTGTGGCTGCACTTCTCCCACCTTTTTTGTTTGTCTTTTCCCCAGGTGTCACTTTTTGCTGACTGGAATCCCTTCTTACACTATTTTAATTCTGTTTTTTCATCATTGATTAATTGTTATCATCTTAATGTGTTTGGTTTGCTCTTAGTGATACCATAGTGCTCCTGATTTAATCTTGATTTGTGTCCCATTGATCTTGATTTGTGCCATGTGAAATCTGTGATAAACCAATCTAAGATACAATAAAGCATAATTCAAGGTGTAATCTCAAATGTCATCCAAGATCCTCAACTCTTATCAGACCTAGTCAACTTAGTCTACTTAGTGACTTAGTGAGTGACTTGCTCATCTTAAGCCATGGTTAAGTGAATTGAGGTTTTTCTGATGAGTGGTGTCAGGCAGGCCCATTATGGAGTGTGGGATATCTCCTGATAGTGTTGTCCAGAGTGGCATATATTGCCTGATGTTTGATTAAACTGTTGGAATGTCAAAAATATGAATTTCTAAACACATTGGCTATTATACATAGGATGGCAATTGCACATGCACTGTCAGAGCAATGGTATGGGCACCTGTGGACCACCTGTGCCAACCTACCATTCATTTGTTAGAACCTCAAACTATTGTGAAAGCATACAATGAGTGAAATAACATTCCAAGGTAGTGGGAAAGAAAGATAAACTCAGCACAACATTTGAAAAAACATATGATCCTGCACTGCATGTGAATGGATAAGGATAGAAATGATTGGGATTACATTCAGGATGCTATAGGTATTCATTAGTGGTGTCTGATCCTCTTGATTAAACTGTTGAAATGTCAAAAATGCGAAATTCTAAACACGGTGGCTTATGGTTGCAGCAATAATATGTATATAATTCATACACATTTAGTGTCCTTTTGGTAACATTTGGTGTAACACATCAGATTCATTTCATCAAGAGGATCAGACACCACCAATGAATACCTATAGCATCCTGAATGTAAGCCCAATCATCTCTATTTTTATTCATTCACATGCAGTGCAGGATCATATGTTTTTTCATATGTTGTGCTGAGTTTATCGTCCTCTCCCACAACCTTAGATGGTTATTTCACTCATTGTATGCTTCCAAACAAATGAATGGCAGGTTGGCACAGGTGGTCCACAGGTGCCCATACCATTGCTCTGACAGTGCATGTGCAATTGCCATCCTATGTATAATAGGAGTAGATGTAGGGTTAGCCAAAAGTATTCCAGAACATTTTAGCATTTTGTGCAAGCCAAACAATCAGCCACTGGGTTGAACATGGTTCTTTATTCAGTAAAAACGAGCTTTCTAGCAAATGGAGCTGCTATAGGAGTAAGTGTAGGGTTAGCACAAAGCATTTCAGGCCATTTTGGCATTTTGTACCAGGCATATAATTGGCCACCAGATCAGACATGGTTTTATATTCAGTAAAAACAGGTTTTTAAGCAAATAGAGCTATGGATTCAATATGCAATGGCAATCCTACATGCTATAGGGTGAGTGTAGGGTCAGCACAAAGCATTTCAGGCCACCTCAGCATTTTCTACCAGGCATATAATCAGCCACCAGATCAGACATGGGTCTTCATATAGTAAATACAATCTTTCTAGCAAATGGAGCTATGGGTTCAATGTGAACTGGCTATTCTATATGTAATAGAGGTGAGTATAGGATTAGCCTAAAGCATTTCAGGACATTTCAGCATTTCAGCATCTTGCCCTGGCCATATGGTTGGCCACCAGATTGGACATGGTTCATTATTCAATAAAAATAAGCTTTCTAGCAAATGGAGCTGTGGATTCAATGTGAACTGGCTATCCTATGTGTAATAGGGATAAGTGTGGGGTTAGCCCAAAGCATCTTGGACCATATTGGCATTTTGTACCAGGCATATAATCAGTCATTGGATCAGACATGGATCTTTATTCAGCAAAAACATGCACTCAAGCAAATGGAGCTATGGATTCAATGTGCAATGGCCATCCTACATGCTATAGAAGTAAATGTAGAGTTAGCCTGCAGCATTGTGAGACATTTCAGCAATTTGTACATCAGGCCACATTCCTCACCCTGCCCTGGGCCCACCTGCCTTTATCAGGCCAAATTCCCCACACTGTTCTAGGCCTGCCCACAAACATCAGACCACATTCCCTATCCTGCCCCAGGTCCAGCCACAAACATCAGGCCATATTCTTACCCTACCCCAGGCCTGCCCACAAACATCAGGCCACATTTCCCATCCTGCCCCAGGCCTGCCTACAAATATTGGCCACATTCCCTACCCTGCCCTGGGCCTGGCCACAAATATCAGGCCATATTCCCACCCTACCCTGGGCCTGCCCACAAACATTGGACCACATTCCCCACCCTGCCCCAGGCCTGCCCACATACATCAGGCCATATTCTCCGTCCTGCCTAAGGCCCCGTTGATAATATTAGACAATTTTATAGATCATTATATACAGGCCTGCTACAAAATCATTGCCATATATACCCTCAAGCCCTCCCACAAATGTCTGGTATATTTTCTGCCAGGCCTACCTCAGGGTGCTAACAAATAGTGGACTGATTACAGCCAGGCTGGTAACAAACTTCAGGAGAATTTCACTGAAGTATATGCCTATCTACCCACATGGTGCCTGTCCCCCACCGTACATGGGGCATTCAATAAGTGATACAGATAATAGTACATACTATTACTCTGCCTTTCATGCAAAAAAAAAACTAATTTGCCTCTACAGCTTCAACAACATGCAGTGGCTACATTGGCTTAGTCTCTGTAAGACTTCAGCCATGTATCTATCTATCTACTAATGATTTTTAGTGATTTTAGTGATTTTCTAATGGCAAGGTGAAAACACTCCAGTGTTTCAAGGCAGGTAAGCATCTTCTGCAAATGTTTGGTCACACTTAGGTCATGCATGCTGCTTACTGCAGTGATTGTTATGCTTGTCCCAGGCAGGGCCAAGAGTAGACTCAGTTGGGTTGAAGGACAAGGATGAGGTGAGGTTGAAAGACTATAGAGAGTCTGGAAAAGCCAGAGGCATCCTTAAAGTTTGAGGCAGACTTAGAGAATTTCAAGGGAAGAGATGATATTCAAAGGGGACTACAAGGCATAGAATACCAAGTAGGTCAAGGTTAAGAATACAAGATACAGAAATGAAGTTTATATAAGGGAGGAAATTGAGCATGGACCAAGTAGTGCAAGATTCTAAGACATTTGAAAGGAGATTTGAGAAAGAAGAAGAACATTAAGGAACAAGATAGAATGATGACAAAGAAAGTCATGTAAGGGTTGAACTTACAAGATGTCATACAATGCTGGGCTTAGCATAAAAGTAAACAAGGGTAAAGAAAGAAAGAAACATAATAGTGATTCAATCTTTAATCTCAGTAACTCATACTAAACAAGTCATTTCCATGTCATTCCTGAGAGGAGATTGAAATTTGCCATGGTACTGCCATATGATGTCACTCTCTACTAACCTGCAGCCAGATATTCTTTCTTTGAGCTTCATCCTCTTGATTTGGGGTGTCTATACTCATCTTCATACTAGTTTAGAGTATACTCAATAACTTCCAGATGTCAGATCTACAATTTGTCTGTGGATTCTGTGGGATCTGGGGCTATAACCTGAATACCCCTTGTTCAAAATGCAGTATTTGCTTCAGTGTCAAAGAAACTCTTGAACAAGCCCCATATTTTTTTGTATACTGTCTCAGTATCTAACAATGGACCTCCTGTAATTTTTGTGGAGACATAGCATATCATGATTGTAGTGTTTTGTGAGTTTGCATTGCACCATTTGTTTGCACTAAGAGTGGAGTGATAGTACATGTAAACCTTGGAGACAATCATTGCTGCAGTACTTTAGCACTTTCCACAGCAATCAGCATCACTGTCCTTTTCACATGACTTGATCCAGTGGGAATCTTGAGTTAAAAACATGTCCCATCTTTGGCCAGCCATAGCAGCTCAACATGTAGCCAAACTCTTCACAAATGATATCAGTTGACTTGAAAATGCTAGATGAATCATTTGCAGAGTGACCAATGATTGAAATTCTGAGATTCTGAGTGATGTACATATCCACTCCATTTTCAAATAAAAACATGGAATGATATATATCAAGGGCAGTAACTGTTGGTGACAGAAAGTTGAGCCAACTTGTATGGACTCAATATACCTCAGGCAGCACTTTTCTCAAACTCTGATGGTCTTGCAGACCCATTTTCATTGTAGGTAGTAATAGGTCTCTAAGACCCCACCTCATGGGGGACCTCTGGCCCAAAAATCCTGCTTGGACTCCTCTGCAGCCTCCAGTGGGCCTACATTGTGCCTTCTCTGCACCCCTTGCCTTAAAATCCTGCTTGGACTCCTCTACAGCCTCCAGCAGGCCTCCATTGTGCCTTCTCTGCATCCCTTGCCTTCTAACATGCATGGCTTGCATGCCCTCAATTGCCCTCAGACCCTGCTGCCTCATACACATGCATTAGCCATCCACCACACATGGACATGGTGTGCATGGTGCTCATTGCCTCACCAGTCATGACTGCCTATCACCCTCATTGCCTGCACCTTGCCCTCTGATGATGGTGACAATGATGATGATGGGTGTGATAACTGCCATAGCACAGTTGTCATATCACCATCACTGTGGTTGTCACAACTGCCCATCACCCTTGCTGCCTTTGCTCAGCCCTAAATCACCTCATCGTCCCCCTCATTCCACATGACAGTGACAACAGTGACAATGACAACAACATGATAACTGCCATAGTGCAGTTGTCACATTGCCATCATTGTGGGAAGTGATTGAGGTGGTTGATCAGTTGTGTAGGGGCATGTGTAGTGGTGGCATTGCTGTCATCAAGCTATTTAGTGAAATAATTGAGGCATTTAGACATACATAGGGTGTGCATGCATGGTCATTGTTGTGAGAGCCAGCATGATAGGATGCCTTCTCCAATGTCCTGTCATTGGTGTAAACTGGTCATCACAAGCCATGGCAGATTCTCTGAGATGTGACCATTCAAGGCTCTTCTGCCACCTCAACAAAGACACCATATCTAAGTGGATTGACAAGTCTAGTTGTCAATGGTCCTCCGCAACCATCCTCAATGTTCATGGAAGCACACTGGCTGGCTTTGGTCAATTGGGAATTCTATCTTGTTATCCACTTCTCAAGGAGGAGATCATCAAGATGGTCAAATGCATGCAGCAGTCTGGATTCCCTATCAATGTGGTTGTAGCAAAATCAATGATGCTTGCAGTCATCCAAATGCACACTCCTGAGCTGCTCAGGTTGTTCAAGTGTTTGGAAATGCATCATTACTTTTTTTGGTTTATTCTGTGCATGCGGAAGTCAATTTAGAAATTTCTGTCATCATTCTTTGATAGTGTTTTCAACTGGTTGTTCCACAAAGGCATGCATACAGCTGCCAAGCTTTCCACTAATGTGGAGGACAAGTGTGAGGTGTGCTTCTTCCAATTGGTGTACACTATCAAAAGGTATTCAGTTCCACCCAAGGTTCATCCAAGCAGTCTTATTGTATTATTGTTTGTTTGCTGGTTGATTTTGATTCTAGCTTATTATTGGCTTTGACCAAATCGGCAACTATATTTACATAGCTGTGATACAACATTTGCAGAGTGAGGATTCAAGCAAGTAGACATTGTAGCTAAAGCTGAGAAGCATGCCTACAACTTGCTCATGGCAAGCACACTTGAGGGAACTTTCTTACCTTTTGAGCAGGTTTGGGCTGGAGTGACTATGAACTTGCTTCCATCAGCACAGGTGCAACACATGGATGAAGTGCATGAATATGTATTTGATTTTGCATTTGCAAAGAGTGGGAAGAAAGGCAGCCACTTCAGCACCCTCAAGACTATAAACAAGGTAGGTAAATAGTACTATCATGTGCTTACAAGACTGATGACTATGGCAAGTGGGTCAAGCACATCTTCAAGCCCTATCATTGCTGTTACAGTTTTACTGTGGCATGTGATCAACCCCTATTCTTTTCCTTGATGACATCACTCTCCTCTGATCTCCTTTGATCCTAGCAAGGGGGTTCATTGTTTTCATTGTCCTCTTTGCCTTTCATTGTCCCCTGTTGTTCTCTATTGTCCTCTGATATTCTCTGATCCTTGCAAGGGGGTAGACCCCTCTACTGCTTTCTGCTACTCTCTGCTACTCTCTGTTACTCTCCTAAAGGAATTTTGGAATTGTGGGACAGAGTTCAAGTGGAGTGGGAGAAGATACTAGTGGAGGAGTGCCAAAAACTGATTGAAAGTATACCTAAAAGGATTCAGGCAGTGCTGAAGGCAAAAGGAGGATATACCAAGTACTAATACCCTGGCAATTCAAAAGCTCAAAAACCCTTTCCATGACATTGCTGGCTTGTAATAATGATATCTCCACAGTGTGTGAACCAAATTACATGACCTAAGGGGCAATTTTATAGCCAAGAGTATGTACTATCTCCACAGTGTGTGAACCAAATCACATGACCTAAGGGGCAATTTATAGACAAGAGTATGTACTACAGTTGACTCTCCTGTAACCCATACCTCACATAACCCATACTCTCCAAAACCACATAGAATTTCAGCTTTCCCAACTCTGTTTGCAGGGATTTTAGCATCATACCCAATACACCATACCCCATAGATCTTTCCATCAAAATAACCCATACATTTTGCTTACATAGTGTGAACTACCTACCATACTTAGACTTTTTATTATATAACTTGTCTCCATATGGCAACTCTGCTCCAAACATCAGGTTCTCTGCAAACTTCTCATCATATTCCCACCAGAATCCCACCATGAAACCACTTGATCTTCTAAATAAAGGCTTGACTACTCTTTGTCATCAGGTCCAGGAATGGAAGGCCAAGCTTATAACTGAGCTAAAGGCAGGACAGTCCATTTCAGATGCTGATGAAGAATGG
>JBBPQO010000252.1:0-13073 GCA_038092535.1 Xerocomus subilludens | reverse complement strand
TTTTGACATCCTAGCCACTTATGGCCTCAGAATGGCACTCCCCCCAGCAGTACCCATGCTCCATGTGTTACGATTTATATGTTCTCTTCATTCTCATCTTCACAAACTCCAACATAGCAGCCGCCCAACCCCTTTTTGACATCCTAGCCACTTATGGCCTCAGAATGGCACTCCCCCCAGCAGTACCCATGCTCCATGTGTTACGATTTATATGTTCTCTTCATTCTCATCTTCACTACACTTGTCCTCGAAGACAAGTGTGCACCTGTACTACCATACATTCGAGTGATAGGACATTACCTTTCTTTGTTCTCTTTCTTCCTTTTCCTACTATGCTGATGACTTCAGACTTCATTTCCACATGATACAGCACATGTGTGCATACATTATACATGTTCCATTTCTCTTCTTGTTAGCATGCCATGTAGTGCCACGTCTGTATTTTAACCACTTAGGGCTGCCTTTGACTGCATGCTGCACAGGTCTGTGCATTGTCCCTACATGTATATGAATCATAGTTAGAGGACTGCTCCTGCAGTCTTATCCACTTGTTCATTACATTCAGCTTAGGCTTGAGCATGATCTAAGGATTCAAACTCTTTTTCATTTCTAGCTGTATTTAGCCACACACTTGAGTGTCATCACTTCTGCTTTACTATCATCCTCTCTCTCTCACAGTCATCCATTGTCATCTTGCCCTTAAGGTTAGGCTTTGGAGTTTGGCTTGTGTAACATTTGGATAAGACTCTATGCTCGAGCACAAGACAAGTCCAACACACCAGACATTTGTCGTTTTACATCAAAGAACTCCCTAGAGTCCTGTTGAAAGATACAGGACAGTAAGGAGCTATGTCAGGATCAGGAAGGAAATACCCACTCAACATGAAAGAGCTCAAAAAGGCCTTACATGAAGCTGAGGAAGAGAAGAGCTCACACAAACTTTATAAGAAGATCACTGACCCTGGAAAGTGGAACAGGGACAAGAAGAAGTTCTGTCTTTGGTGGGTCAAACTGCATTTATGGGTCACTTCGCACAAATGGAAAAGTGACAAGATTTGCACCATCGCTGTATTGTCTCACTTCAAGGGAAAGGCCGAAAGCTTCTCCTAGCTTGTTATGGAATGTTGCCTCAATTGTAACTTGGTTGAAAGGAACATCAGTGTTGGAGATGCTGAACCAGTATATGTGGCATATAGAGATGTGGTGTGGCCTACCCGGAAAAGTCTTCAGGACTACGTCAATATGTTCTTCCAGATTGAAACATTGTCTTGGGAGTCATATAAGAAGTTAAGAGAGTTGTGTCAAGGGAAGATAACCATCGACGATTTCATCCAAAGATTTGATGTGCTTTGTCACAAGGCCAAGGTTGGGAATGACAAAGCAACAAGGTTGTTGAAGATGCTGTCTGTTATTCCATCTACTTGCAAGCATTGCTCCATATGGACCTTGATGATAAGAACTATTCTGGGCATAAAGATGTGTATAAGAAGATTGGATGCACTATGGAGAAGGTGGCAGTCGAGCAAGGAACTTCTCAGTTCCAGCCTGACTCTAGGGGAAAGTATTGACCACCCCTTGGCCCACTGCCTCCTGGCCCTGTTTCTTGGATGCAGTATTGTCCATGATTCATGGCCATTGGTACTTAGCCTGGAAGAGGCACTCCTATGGATGTTGATGCTTGAGCAATGAAGGATTCATCCCATGAAACCCACACCTGCTTCAACTGTGGGACATCAGAGCATATTGCCTGTTTCTGCAAAGAGCTGAAGAAGCAGGTTTGGAGTATTGAAGGGTTGACATTGAAGGAAACACAAATCTTGGCATAGAGGCAGAAACCTTTCGGTGCAACAAGATTGCTATTGAAGCCAAGGAGAAAGTGTCCAAAGCTTTAAAAGAGGATCGCTCATAAACACTAGGGGTGTTTGCAAACTGTATGATTGTAATGACAGAGATTTTCCTGAGTGTACCATATTGTCTGTGTTTTGCAACAGATGTACTTCCACAGGAGGGCCTCACTTAGAGAGCTCAGTGCCAAAAGAGAAAAATAGCATGCTTAATTCCCCTTTGTTGCATTGTCACAGTGGTTTGGTTTGCTCTTCTCTTGGATCCCCCACCTTCTACCACATGGACCATTCCACCTGACTGTATACCCAGCATGCTCACAATGAGGGGGCAAATGGTCCTTCCTATTAATATTAGATATTTGCAAGGAGCAACATGGGGGAGCGCATTCCTTCATGCCCTATTGGATTCCAGAGCATCAAGCATGTTTATCGACCAACAATTCTGTCTCCAAAGAGGCATTCAAATGATGCCAATTCCACATATTATCAATGTGCACAATGCCAATGGTACTCTGGGATCAATTGGCAAAATAACATATAAAGCAAAACTCTTTCTTGATGTGCATGGCCATACTGAAATTATCGATGCCTTTGTATCCATCTTAGGATTGCACCCTATGTTCATTGGATATGATTGGCTTTACCGCCATAATCTGGAATCATATGGATAACAGGTGGAATGTTATTTAACTGTTGTGGCACTTTTTGTCAGATGAAATCAAGGGAGTGAGTCCCATCTTCTATGCTTATGCAAAGCATCGAATCTGGTCTTGCAGAAAAGGTTCTGGTACAGTACCACAAATTCCTTGATGTGTTCTCTTAATAGGAATCCAAATGAATGCCAGTCCACAAACCCTGGGACCATGAAATTGACCTAAAGTCTGACTTTGTACCAAAGAAGGGCCAGGTCATCCCACTGTCAGATGCTGAAATGGAAGAAGTCCGGACGTTCATCAATAAAGAACTTAAGAAGGGGTACATATGTCCATTCAGGTTGCCTCAAATGTCACCAGTGTTTTTCATCCTGAAGAAAACAGGTGACAAATGACTGGACTACCAGTATCTGAACAAGGGCACCATCAAGAATGCTTATCCCCTTCCCCTTATTCTGCAACTGATTGACTGTTTAAAGGGAGCTGACTTATTTACAATCATGGACCTATGATGGGGCTTCAATAACATTTGCATCAAAGAAGGGGATGGATGGAAGGGAGCTTTCATTACTCCTATTAGTTCCTATGAACTGATGGTGATGTATTTCGGAATGACTAACTCTCTTCCAATATTTCAACAGATGATGAATGACATTTTCAATGATATGTATACTATTGTTATCATATTTATGGATGACTGTATGGTCTTCACTAAGGGACAGACACTGATGTTTCATAGGGATGTGGTAAAGGAAGTCCTGCAGTGTCTCTGTACCTCTATGTCAAGCTGGAGAAATGCCACTTTGAAAAAGAAAAGGTCGACTTCCTTGGTATGGTTGTATCCTGTGAAGGCATCGAGATGCAAGGCAAGAAAGTTGCCAGAGTATTGGATTGGCCAACCCCTATGTGCTTGAAACAAGTGCAGGGCTTCTTGGGACTTTGTAACTATTATCATCGTTCATTCCTAACTTCACAGACCTGGCTTGACTGCTCAATGATCTCACCAAGAAGGATACTCCATTTAAATGGGGAATGTTGCAGCAATAGGCATTCAAGAGTCTAAAAAAGGAATTTATGAAGCCAACATTACTGGCATATCCAGATCAAAACAAAGAGATGCATGTCAAGACCAATGTGAGTGACATCGCCACTGGTGGTGTTCTGCCAATCAAGGGTGACAATAATGTATCACAACCTTGTGCTTTCATTTCTCATTCTTTCGATGTGCATGAGCACAACTACCCTATTTATGATAAAGAACTATTAGTAGTGATTTGTGCGTTAATGGAATGGTAACATTACCTTCTAGCACATCCTGTGTTTGAAATCTGGACAGATCACAAGAATCTTGAATACTGGAAGAAACCACAGATGCTTTCACAGTGGCAGGCTAGGTGGCATGTGCTACTACAAGTGTTCAACTATGTCATGTGTTACAAGCCTGGAACTTCCAATGGATGAACAGACACCCTATCCAGATGGCTGGATCATGGTGATGTTGTTCAGGATCACAACACTAACATTATGTTACTCCAAGAAACAGTATTTGCAAGGGAATGCATCTGGTCATCTATGTTCTACAAGAATCTCCAGAAAGAATCCGAGCAGATGCAATATGAGGAAATTTATGGGTATGACTACAACAAAGATGAACATGTGTTTCATAACGAACAGGAAAAGATTTTCATTCCACCTTCTCTGCATACATAACTGCTAAACACATGTCATGAATTCCCACATTGCAGGTCATGCGGGTCAAGCTTGCACTATCCACCTTCTTTCTTGATATTTCTCTTGGCCTGGTGTTACACACGATGCCAAACTCTATGTAGAATACTGTCATGTGTGCACCCTTATGAAGGATAAGCAAAAGGTGCCAGCAGGAAAGCTTCTTTCTCTTTCTTCTCCAAAACATCACTGGAAGGATCCTTAGTCAATTTCATTTCTGGTTTCCCTCTGTCAAAAGGATTTGATTCTGTCAGCGTTGTTGTGGATCATTTTTTGAAAGAAGTTGTTTCATTCCCTGCAATAAAACCATTTCATTGAAAGACTTTGCCAAACTTTTCTTGGACAACATTTGGTGTATTCACGGTATTCCGTGTTCTTTGGTCTCAGATCAAGGACCCCAGTTCGTTTCTGACTTTACTATAGAGCTTTGTTGCCTGCTGGGTATTTTGCAGTGTCTCTCCACAGCCTACCACCCCCAAATGGATGGACAGATCGAATGTCTTAATCAAGAACTTGAGCAATATCTGTGTGCTTATGTTGCTAAACAATAGGAGGACTGGGTGGACTGGTTGAAGATCGTGCAGTTCCAGCACAACAATGCTCTTACATTTTTGACCAGTACTATCCCTTTTGCCATCACACATAATTACCACCCTTGTCTCAGGTTCAAAGGCAACACCAAGTCCTTGGCAGGATTGTATGGGAAGGAGTTGGAAAAAGTGCATAGCGAAGTTGAACAAGCTTTGGAGGATACTCGTAGGTGAATGATGGTCTCAGCTAATTGGAAGTGTTCCAAAGCTCTGGAATACATTGTGGACAACAGGGTCTGGCTGTCTACCAAACATCTCCAACTACCATACATGGCCAAAAAGCTCAAACAAAAGTGGATTGGACCTTATGCCATCAAGTGAGTCATGCCAAATTCAGTGGAGCTTATTTTGCTGAAGGTGGTATGAATTCATCTGGTGATAAATATATCTCACATCAAACAATATTGTGATGTGCTTCCAGGGCAAAAACTGCTCAGGCTGGATGCTGTGGAGATCTCAGATGAAGAATATGAGGAGTACAAGGTGGAAAAGATTGTCACCTCCAGGATGAATCAGCGGGAGTTGGAATACTTGATACACTGGTGAGGATGGGATGACGAATCCAATTGGACTTGGGAACCTGAGACTAATCTCACACATGCTGCAGATGCTATCCAGGATTTCCATGTGCAACAGCCCTTAGTGCCATGGAAGCTATGTGGCATCTCCATGTCGAATTTCTTTAGCCTTTTTCAGGTGTGCCCTGATGCCTGTGACATGCATAGCTGTGCTATGTGCCTTAACTATGAGTCTGTGCTGCAACAGCATGTCACTGGGCATATCTCTTATCTTCAGTACTCCTGTCCATTGTGGTATAAAGGTCTCCCATCTCACCATCCATCTTGCCATCCATCTTGCCATCCATCGCCATCATCCCCTAGCCATGTTGACCACCCTTGTTGGCCTCCTTTCCCTCTCCACTGCCTTCTTCCTTCTCACCCTCACATCCCTCTTCTTTTTCATCTTCTTGGTTTACCTCTGCCTACTCTGCTTCCTTGCCCTCACTCTCCATATGTCATGTGTCACTGAGCATCCCATGGGCGCCTCACTCACCATTGCATCCATCGATATCCATATTACCATTAATGCTTGGCTAACTGCACATTTTGCCACCCATGTCCACTCTGAGCCCTCTGCTTGGAAACAGGTCTGGGCTGGTTAGGCCACCATGGATGCTTGGGGGCCACTGGATCCAGTCACCACCCCTACCTGTTGGAAATTGTATGTTCTTTCATTCTCTTTCCAACTACACTTGTTCTCAAAGACAAGTGCTCACCTGTACCCCTATATGTTCAAGCATTTAGGACACTTATTGTTTTCCTTTCCTCTCCTACTATGCTGATATTTTCAGACTTTGTTCTCATGTGATACAGTGCATGTGTGTGTATGTGTACCATACATGTCCTTTTGCTATTCTTGCTAGATCATGATGTGGGGCCACATCAGCTTTGCTGTATGTGCTGTGGCCATGTCTAAGCTTTCCTTTTGTAACTACTTTAGGACTGCCTTTGACTGTGCAGTCCCTATGTATATAAGCTGTAGTTAGAAGACTGCTTCAGCAGTCTTATTCACTTGTTCATCACACTTGGCTCCTGCTTGAGCATGTTCTAAGGATCTGACTATTGCCCTTCTTTCGACACATTCAGTCTTCTGGCTTGAGGGTCTGCATTATCATCTTCGCCATCATCTTTCTCCTCACCCTGAGCTTTCATTGTTGTCTTGCCCTTGAGGCTTGGTTTTGGAGTTTGGCTCATGCAACACTTGAATAAGACTCTTTACTCAAGCATAAGACAAGTCCAACATACTGGACATTTGCTGTTTATTATCAAGAACTCCCCAGAGTCCTGTTGGAAGATACAGGACAGTAAGGAGCTATGTTGGGATCAGGAAGAAAAGACCTGTTCAACATGAAAGAGCTCAAGAAGGCCTTACACGAGGCTGAAGAAGAGAAGAGCTCCACTGAACTCTATAAGAAGATTGCTGATCCCAGGAAGTGGGACGGTGATAAGGAGAAGTTTTGCCTTTGGTGGGTGGAGCTACATCTATGGGTCACTTTGCATGAATGGAAGAGCGACAAGATTCACACTATTGCTGTATTATCTTGCTTTGAAGGAAAGGCTGAAAGCTTTGCCCACCTTGTTATGAAATGGTGTCTTGATTGCGAGTCTGTTGAATGGAATATTAGTGTTGGAGATGCTGAACCAGTTTACATGGCATATGGGGATACAGCATGGCCGACTTGGAAAAGCCTTCAAGGCTACATCAATAAGTTCTTCCAGATTGAAACATTATCTTGGAAATCGTACAAGAAGTTGAAAGAGTTACATCAAGGAAAGACATTGATCAAGATTTTATCCAATGGTTTGATGTGCTCCATTGAGAAGCAAAGGTGGGGAATGATGAAGCCACTCATTTGTTGAAGAATGCTGTCCATTACTCCATTTATCTGCAAGCATCACTTCATATGGACCTCGACAACAAGAACTACTCTGGGCATAAGGACACATATGAAAAGATCGGTCATACTATGGAGAAGGTAGCTGTTGAATGTGGAACTTCTCAATTTCAGCCTAGGACACAAGGAAACTATTGACCTCCACACCCACTGTTTTCTCCTTCAGGTCCACTCAATCGACCATGCTTCATGTCTACCAGTACTCAGCTGGGACAGGGTGCTCCAATGGATGTCAACTCATAAGCTGTCACTGGAGGATCATCATATGAAACTCATTCATGCTACAATTGTGGAGTCGTTGGTCACATCACACGGTTTTGTAAGGAGCCAAAGAAGCATGTTTGGGGTGTAGAAGGATTAACATCAAAGGAAATCCAAATTCCAGTGTATACAACTGAGAAAGTGAAAGCCTTTTGGCATGACAAGATCACCATCAAAGCCAAGGAAAAAGTGTACCATATCATCTGTTTTTTGCAACAGGTGTACTTCCACAGGGGGGCCTCACTTAGAGAGCTTGGTGCCAGAAGTAAACAATTGCATGCTTAATTCTCCTTTGTTGCATTGTCACAGTAGTTCAGTTCATTCATCTCTTGAATCCCCCACTTCCTCTATCATGTGGACAGTCCCACCTAACTGTATATCCAGTACACTAATGATAAGGGGGCAGATGGTGCTCTCCATTAATATTAGATTTCTGCAAGGAGCAATGTGGGGAAGCATTTTTCTTCATGCTTTATTAGATTCAGGAGTGTCAAGCACATTTATCAGCCAAATGGTTTTGCCTCCAAAGAGGTATTCAGATGATGCCTATCCCACATGTCATCAATGTGCACAGTGCTGATAGCACTCTGGGATCAATCAGTAAAATAATGCATAAAGCAAAACTTTTCCTTGATGTGCATGAGCATTCTAAGACTATTGATGCTTTCGTTTCCATCCTAGGATCACATCCCATGTTCATTGGGTATAATTGGCTTTACAGCCATAACCTGGAAATCAACTGGGTAATGGGCGGGATGTCTTTTAACTATTGTGGTGTTTTTGTCAGCAGAAGTCCAGGGAATGTGTTCCTCCTTTCATGTTTATGAGGAGTATTGAACCTGGTCTTGCAGAGAAGGTCCCGGTACAGTACCATGAGTTTCTTGATGTCTTTTCTCAACAGGAATTTGAACAGATGCTGGTCCACAAACCATGGGACCATGCAATCAACCTAAAGCCTGACTTCATACCAAAGAAGGAAAGGGTTATTCCATTATCAGACCTCAAGATGGAAGAAGTTTGTATGTTCATCAACAAGGAACTCAAGAAGGAGTATATACATCCCTCCAAGTCATCTCAAACATCACTGGTATTTTTTATCCCAAAGAAGACTGGCAATAAGCAACTCATTATGGATTATTGGTATCTGAACGAGAACACCATCAAGAATGCCTATCCTCTTTCTCTCATCCTGCAGTTGATTGACCATTTAAAGGGCACTGATCTATTTACGACTATGGACCTACAATGGAGTTTCAATAACATCTGTATCAAGGAAGGAGATGAGTGGAAGGGAGCTTTTGTCAGCCCTATTGGTTCATATGAGATGATGGTGATGTACTTTGGAATGACTAACTCACCTCCTACATTTCAACAGATGATGAACAATATATTTAACAATATGTACACCATTGTTATCATCTTCATGGATGACTGTATGGTTTTTACTAAAGGACAGACACTAATGTTTCATAGAGACATGGTGAAGGAGGTCTTATGATGCCTCCACAAAAATGACCTATGTGAAGCTGAAGAAATGCCACTTTGAAAAGGAGAAGGTTGATTTCATCAGCATGGTCATTTCACATGAAGGCATGAAGATGCAAGGCAAGAAGGTCACAGGCATACTAGATTGGCCAATTCCCATGTGCTTGAAACAAGTGCAGGGATTCTTGGGACTCTTTAATTATAATCATCATTTCATCCCTAACTTTACAGACTTGACTTGACCCTTGAACAATCTCACCAAGAAGGACACCCCTTTCAAGTGGGGAATGTCATAGCAACAGACATTTGAAAACCTCAAAAAGGAATTCATGAAGTCAATGTTACTGGCATATCCAAATCAAAACAGGAAGATGCATATTGAAACCGATGCTAGTGATATCGCAACTGGCAGAATCTTGTCCATCAAAGGTGATGATGATGTGTGGTGATCTTGTGCCTTTATTTCTCATTCCTTCGATGTGCACAAGCGCAATTACTCTATTTATGACAAAGAACTCTTGGCAGTTATTCATGCTCTAACAGAGTGGAGGCACTATCTTTTAGGATGATCCACATTCAAGATCTGGACAGATCACAAGAACCTTGAATATTGGAAGAAGCTGCAAATGCTATCACAACAGCAGGCTAGATGGCATGCATTACTGCAAGAATTCAACTACGTCATGTTCTACAAGCCAGGTACTTCCAATGGGTGAGCGGATGCCCTGTCAAAATGACCAGATCATGGTGATGCTGTTCAGGATCATAATACTAATATCATGTTACTCCCCAAGATAGTATTCATGAAGGAATGTGTTTTGTTGTCAACATTCTACAAAAGCCTTCAAGAAGAATCCAAGAAGATGCAACATGACGAAATTTATGGATATGACTATGATGAAGACAAATGTGTGTTCCATAATGAGCAGGGAAAGATTTTTGTTCCTCCCTCTCTGCATACTGAACTACTAAACATGTGTTACGATTCTCCCATTGCAGGTCATGCAGGTCAAGCCTGCACTATCCATCTTCTCTCTCATTATTTCTCTTGGCTTGGTGTTACCATGATGCCAAACTCTACATAGAACACTGCCATGTGTGTGCCCTCATGAAGGGTAAACAAAAGGCACTGGCAGGAAAACTGCTTCCTCTCTCTCCCCCAAAACACCCCTGGAAGGACCTTTTGGTTGATTTTGTTTTGGGTTTTCCTTTGTTGAAAGGATTTGATTCTGTTTGTGTCATTGTGGACCATTTTTCAAAGGAGGTTGTTTTTATTCTCTATAACAAAACCATCTTGTCAAAAGACTTTGCTAAACTTTTCTTGGACAACATTTGGTGTGTTTATGGTATCCCATGTTCCCTGGTTTCAGATAGGGGACCTCAGTTTGTTTCTGACTTCACTATGGAACTTTGTTGGTTGTTGGGCATTTCACAATGCCTTTCCATAGCCTATTACCTCCACACAGACAGGCAAACCAAGCATCTCAATCAGGAGCGTGAGCAGTACTTGTATACCTATATGGTGAAGCAACAAGAGGACTGGGTGGACTGGCTGAAAATTGCACAATTCCAGCATAACAATGCCCTCATGTCCTCCATGGGCACCATTCTCTTCGCCATCATGCATAACTACTGCCCTCGTCTCGATTTCGAAGGGAATGCCAAATTTCTGGTAGGGTCGTATGGGAAAGAAATGGGAAAGATGCATAGCGAGGTCCAGCAGGCTCTAGAGGACACTCACTATTACAATTCTATCTCCTTTTCATTGTCTTCTTCTCTTTCTTTATCATTCTCCAAGTCCCTCATGGAGAGGGACAATATACTCCACCGAAGGGTTCATCCTCATTTCTAGTTGCAACTCTGTTTCTCTTCTTCATCTGCAATCAGACTAATCCCTCCTCCACTGTCTCTATTATGTCAGCTAGTATTCCTTGACATTCCATCGTCTTCCTTGCCCTTCCATATAGTTCTTATCTTCTTGGTCTGTGCACAATTACCTTTCCTATAAGTATCGTCATACACTCTTTGTATCTCTCCATTTTTGATCTACGCAATATAAGCATCGCATTAAGTCTCGTCCTTCAAGTCTTTCGAGTAACCCTTAGTTGAGCCTTTGCTCAATCCCTTGTCCTCTTTATTGTCTCTTGAAAGCCAACACTTCAGATGTTGGTCTCTCCATGAGTATCACCTGAAGTCATTGTCAAGTAAGCAGACATTGGCATACACTTCACGTAACACTTGCAAGTGGATGATGGTTTCAGCCAATCGGAGACAATCTGAAGCTCCAGAGTATGCTGTGGGCAATAAGGTCTGGCTTTCCACCAAACACCTCTGATTGCTGTATGCAGCCAAGAAGCTCATGCAAAAGTGGATCAGACCTTATGCCATCAAATCAGTTATGCCAAATGCTATGGAGCTCATCTTGCTGAAGGCAGTATGGGTGTACCTGGTAATCAATGTGTCTTGAGTCAAAAGATATCGTGATATGCTCCCTGGACAAAAGCCACTAAGACTGGATGTTGTAGAAATCTCCAATGAAGGATACAAAAAGTATAAGATAGAGAAGATCATTGCCTCCCAGATGAATTGATGGAAATTGGAGTACTTGGTGCATTGGCAAGGATGGGATGACAAGTCCGATTGGACATGGGAGCCCTCAGCAAATCTCATGCATGCTGTGGATGCTATCAAGGATTTCCATGCCCAGCAGCCCTCAGCACCACAAAAGCTATGTGACATCTCCACATCAGACTTCTTCAGCCTCTTCAGAATGTGCCCTGATGCCTGTGACACTTGCAACACTGTCACACACCTTAATTATGAGGCTGTGGTGTGATAGCATATTACTGGGCATACTTCTTATCTTGGGCTGTCTTGGTCTCCTATGATGTAAAGGTCCTTTGTCCCTCCATCGACTCTCATCATTTCTTGTCATCATGTCCACCATCTTCATTGTCCTCCTCTCTCTCACTACTGTCTCCTCTGTCATTGCCTTCCTTTCCCTCCTCTTTTTTGTTTTCTTGGTCTATCTCTGACTCCTGCATTTTCTGGCCCTTGCCCTCCACACCTCATGTATCACTGAACATCCTGTCAGGGTGTTCATCACCATTGCATCTGTGGATTGGCTAATTGCACCATTCACTGCCCATGTTTATCCTAAGCCACCTGCTTGGGAACAGGATTGGGTGGGTCAAGCAACCACAGATGCTTGGGGTCCTCTCAATCCAGTTGCCACTCCTGCCGTCAAGGAGCCTATTACATTTGCCCCTAATCCATCACCGCCAGCTACCATCATCCTGCTTCCAAATACTGGCAACCCTGCATCTGACATTCATGCTGCCCAGTTCATGCCCACTGTGGGCATGTTAGGTTTAGTGAATGGGACTCATTAGGTGTTTGAGCCTCATTCAGAGCTCTCGGCCCCTGGGGGGTGGTGTTGTAAATTGTATGTTCTTTCGTCCTCTTTCCAACTACACTTGTTCTCAAAGATGAGTGCTCACCTGTACCACTATATGTTCAAGCATTTAGGACACTTATTGTTTTCCTTTCCTGTCCTACTATGCTGATATTTTCAGACTTTGTTCTCACATGATATAGCGCACATGCACATATGTGTACCATATGTGTCCTTTTGCTATTCTTACTAGATTGTGATGTAAGGCCACATCAGTGTTGCTGCATGTGCTGTGACCACATCTAAGCTTTCCTTTTGTAACTACTTTAGGGCTGCCTTTGACTGTGCAGTCCCTATGTATATAAGCTGTAGTTAGAAGACTGCTTGAGCAGTCTTATCCACTTGTTCATCACACTTGGCTTCTGCTTGAGCATGTTCTAAGAATCTGGCTATTGCCCTTCTTTCAACACATTCAGTTTTCTGGCTTGAGCGTCTTCATTATCATCTTCGCCATCATCTTTCTCCTTACTCTGAGCTTTCACCATTGCCTTGCCCTTGAGGCTTGGTTTGGAGTTTGGCTTGTGCAACATGCACACTCTGCTGGATATCTGAAAAAACCAGGCATCTCTAGCAATGGCATTCAATGCCAATGTATCACATATG
>JBBPQO010000251.1:0-13089 GCA_038092535.1 Xerocomus subilludens | reverse complement strand
GTATCAGAATATTGTGAATTACCCAGGGCATATGGGGTATTGTTGGGATTTTGACAGGTGGGATATAACATTCATTGAGGTGTCCTCATTTGGTAGAAACCCATGCAAAGGCTGTTTCATGAGCAAGGACTAACCACCAAATGAGTTTCAGTTCTTCTGGCCAAAGCCAGTTGGTGGGATCAAGGTCCAGGTAATCCATGCATTCCTGGGTAAAGCAGGCTCCTGGAATAAACTCTGGGGGATTAGTGGGTAAGGGATGTAAACCTTCTAAAGGATTGTCTGGTAAGTGCCAGATGATATGCAAGTCTTTGGTAACAGAAGTGGAAATTGAACAAATCTTTTTGATGATGGGTTTATATGTGAATGCATGAAGGGAATGGTCAAAATAATAAACCAACCATAGAGTGGCAGGATTAGCATCTGTCAACACAAATTGAAGGAATGAAAGAAATGCATAATTAGAAGAAGGAAAAGGGGTTGTAATTTGAATGGAAAGCATGGAAGTGGATTCTGCAGGTTTAGGGACATTATCCATGTTAGAAGCCAAAGGGATGATATGGAAAAGATGAGCAGCCACTAGATACTTCAAGAAAGGATACTTATCCAAGAACACATCCATATGTGGGAATTTTACAGAATCTCCACACTATGAAAGCAGATCATCAAGACCTAAAAACCCAGTTTGACTATGCTCTGGTGGTTAGTACAGGTCATGCTCTTGCACAATGTGGACATCCATCTGTTCAAGGACAGGTTGGTAGGTGGAATTCCTTTCTGGTATTTGGGTCTCATAGGATAATGGTTTGCCCACCATCTGGGTAATCTTCAGTAGTTGTGGACATGAGACAGTGAAATGGTCTACCTAAGAGTAGTTCAATGTTAGTGTAATCAACCACTTGTACCTGCAACACAATTTCTTCAATTCCAAATGACAAGGATAGGTTTTTGACCACTCCTAGAGTCAAATCAATGCTAGTGTTAGCTGCTGTCATGCACATAAGATGATCTGAGCAAATCAGGTTTCCTAATTGCTGCCAAACCTGCTTTGGCATAGCAATGATTTCAGATCTGGAATCCAAAACACATGTGAGAGTGTGCTCAGTCCCTACCACCTTACCATCTATGCATCAAAGGGGAAAGCTGTGATGTGCAACTATAGTGCCATCATTGGAACATAAAACATGATCACTGTATTCACAATCTACCTTACCCAGGTCACAAGTGGATAATTCATTCACCTGTACAACATGAGTCTGTGGTGAGAAAGGAGATATAGTGACACGTTTGGTAGTAGTTGCAGCATGAAATTGTTTCCTGAAGTCTGGAACAATGGCAAACAGATCTTTGACTGTGATAGGTATGGCAGTTGCTAAAACTTGGTCTAGAATGCACTTGGAGGCTGTATCATCTTCAAGCATGAATAAGTACCTATATTGCCCAGGAGTGAAAATTGGTGGATTAGTGACTGGATTATGAGGAAGAACTTGATTAGCCAGGAGCTGTTACAATTTTACTTCCTTTTCATTGTATTATTCTTTTCCTCTATCATTTTCCATGTCACTCTTGGAGAGGGACAACTTACTCTTTAGAAGGATTCATCCTAATCTCTAGTAGTAACTCTGTTTCTCTTCTTCACCTTTGACTGGACCTATCTCTCCTCCACTGTCTCTCTTACATCAGTCAATATTCCTTGACCTTCCATTGCATTCCATGCCTTTCCATACAGTTCTTATCTTTTTGGTCTGTGCATGATTACCTTCTGTATAAGTATTGTCACACACTCCTTGTATTTCCCTATTCTTGATCTATGCAATACAAGTGTTGTATTAAGTCTCAATTCCTCGAGTTCTTTGAACTACCCTCTGTTGAGTTTTATCTCAAACCTCTGTCTTCCTCGTTGTCTCTTGAAAGCCAACTCCTTAGACATCAGTCTCTTCATGAGTATCACCTAGGGACGTTGTCAAGTAAGCATGCATTGGCATATGCTTTGCATGACAGGGGCAGGGCAGATGTATTTCTGGGTTTTATAGCAGATTTCTCCATAACATATGAGGTCAAAGGGGGTGTTGGAGGTCAAAGAGGCACTAATACTAGGGTCATCTGCAATTGCTGTACCTTTGGTGAGATCAGTTATTGTTCTTCTGAGACTGATGCTATACACAGGTTTGGTTTAGAAGTTGTGCATCTACCCCAGGGTTTGGAGGGGATATTAACTCCATCAAATTGAGCACACTGCCCTTTTGGACTCTTCTGGCTATCCTTGGCTTCCTTTGCAGCTTGGAAGGATGCCCAAGCATGGGCTATAAATGGCTGGAAATCTGGGTCAGCAATGTTATGAGATTTTGGTACTTTCACTTCAGAGATGGAAGCCACAAATGACAGGGGCTCAAAGCTGATTACCATGTCAACTTCAGTTGCATCCATGACAGACCAGATATCTGATATCAAATGCAGGGCTGCTGGAGTGTTAGCAGAAGTAGCAACTGGACTGGACCTTTCAGCTGTCATGCTGTCAAGGCAATCTTTGATGCAATGTGCTCCTGGAATGCAAGGAATGTAAGAACCATTGGGTAAATAGAGTCTTCAGTCAGTGCCACAGATAATTCTTCCAGAGTGAAGATATTCTTCTGCATGCTGGCAACTACCAATGAAGTGACCAAGAAGTGCACAAAATGTGCAAACTCTGTTTTGGAAAGAGTAGTAAACTCTTGCTTGATAGATTGCAAGCCAGGTGAGGCAGCCACAGATGGCACAGCAGGTTGTTATGGGAAGAAAAATTGTGAATGCACATCTGATGACATGAAAGTGGATCTGGTGGTATATGCAATATGGAGCACAGAACCTGTCAGCAGGAACTTAGCAGCTTCAATGATATTAGTTAGCAGATAAGGATCATCCGGGTGGATATCCATTTTACTATAAACAACTGGTGACAAATCTTGCTCTCTACTTCAGATGGAAAGCCTGAGAGGAACCTAGAATTGCATTCAGTTGCCAATAATTTACCTTGAGTAATGAGAATGGAGGCAATCTTGGTGAACTTGTGCTGGTATTTGCCCAAGTCTTCCTGGCTTCTCATGCTCTTCTTCAAGTCCTGAACAAGATATTGAAGATCAGTATGACAATAGTGATTGTTACTTTTGCATCCAAGATACAAATCATTGACTGCAGTTATGAATGCATCCCAATTAGCTGGGTTTGTGGATGAAGTGGATAACATTTCCCATACTTCAGCTTCATCTAAGTCAGCATAGCAAATAGCAGCCCTTATCTGCTCTTGGTCAGTGAGAACCACATTTGCTGCAAGAAACTTGATGTCCTCCAAGTAATGAGGTAATTGAGAATTTGTCTTCCCATCAATTTTGGCAGCATTCTGAGTACCCCTTGAGGGCATTTGAAAGGCATTAGCCATATAAGAGACAATTGGAGGTGAAAGGGGGCTAGGTGGTGAAGGAGACAGATTCAATGTGGTTTTCAGGTTTGATGAGATATAACTATGACCTGATACCAAATAAAACAGATTTAGAAGGTGGTGGAGATCTTCTGCAAATGTGGAAGACAAAGAGATTTCTAGTTTGTTTCTAGTAGCCTTTAGCTGAGGAGACAAACAAAAATGGTAGGATAAATTTGGTGAAGTAGAAAAAGGAGATACAGACCAGGATCAAGGTGTTAGAGGAGATAAAGGGGAGAGCAGAAAATGGTCAGGGGTATGCAACCTTTTGAAAAGATCTGCATGGAGTGAAGAGTGGATAAAGGCTCCAGGGATTTCAGGCAAAGCAAAATGTGAATAATCTGGTGGTTGATCAGATTGGAAATTTGGTGATGGGTGGGTACCTGACAGGTGTTGATCGAGTTGGAAATTTGATGAAGAGTGGATATCTGACAACTGGTGATTGAGTTGGAAATTTGATAAGATAGTGGCACCCAATGCCAGGTGGATTAATCATGAGGATACTTGGTTATCAGAACTGTCAGTAGATGATAAGTGTAACCTTTCAGACTCATCCAAGGAATTTGATAAAACTGCAGCAATGCAAGAATCTGAAGATCTGTCAACATCAGTGGGGAATGAATTAGCAGGGCAAAATAAATCTAAATCCTGCATCAATTAGAGATTGCAGAATTGGTCAGGAGGTCTTCAAGCTCAACCCACTACAGAATTGGACAAAGTCTTCTTGCTATTAGCTCTTCTGGATTCTTCGCAGTGGGCTCCAGTTGAAGAGAGTAAATGCATCCTAGAGCTCAAGAAACAAGACCTAGGATAGAACTGCTGCAGGATATAGTAAGAAGAATACAAGATGCTTGACCCTAAAGGGAACATAGAGAGATAAGTTTATATTTAAAAGCTTTAGGGAGCTTAGATACCAAAACCCGTGACTTTCCAGATAATCTTGAATAAAAGCCAACAGTGGGTTGTCAGAATGCAGCAAATGCAACAGAGGGTTTGACATAACCCAAGGAAAAGTAATGGTGAGGAGGATAGAAACATAAGGGGGAATGGACAGAGGAGATGGTGGATGGGCCACAGAATGATCCAAACAGAAGGGAGATGATATTTGAGCATGTAGGTACACTCTTTAAAGTATGGGCATACCCTGGACTCAAGACAAATACCAATCACATTATTCAAAGTGTCAAGACAATTGGAAACCATTGAATGACATGTACAGAATTGAGACAAATATAAACAGGGGACAGACTTGTGGCTAGAGATAATCCCATAGAAGAAAGACTTACTAGTGATGGTTCCTGGTTGTGCTTTGCAGATGCAGATATGCAGGTTATATGCAGGTTCGACCTAAGGCTATCACAAACAACAGAGAAGGGGGGAGGGAGAGGTGAAAACATAGGAAGAATGGTTAGGATAGATGTGTGGTCAGTCAATGATAGAAGGATATGAATGCAGGGGAATATATGCTCCGACATTGGCACAGCAAAATTATCCTGTGCATGAATAGGAGCTGTTAGTGGTGGTGGAGTGTTTGAAGCAGTTTCAATACTTACTGCAAGGGACCCAGTTCCATGTCTATACCAACCATAAGGGCCTGCAGTGGATACAAACCCAGCACAAGCTGTCACCATGCCAGGTATGTTGGCTTGAGGTAATTGGGGACTTTGACTTCAAAGTTGTTCATGTCCCTGGGACAACCAATGTTCTGGTGGCCATGCTGACTATACTTGCATGAGCCAAAGGCACAGTTTGTGCTGCTAGTGAATATGAATATGTAAGTGCTGAAGTGGAAAATGTACTGTCTGATCTGCTGTTGGGCCTTGAAACAATACCCCTTCATACTGGTGGGACCAATTTTCTGGGAGCAACCTGCTCTAAGGAACTTTGCTGTGCTGCTTGAGAAGCATTCCCACATGCCAAGAGAGTGCTGCTCAGGGTGCATGACCCTGCACATGCACTGGAGGGCAAGGATAGTAGAACTGCCATTCTGACACCTGATGGGCTGACTAAGCCAGGCACATCCACTGTTAATGCAGAGAATGGGCCCCTCAGCACACTCAATACTGAACCCACAAATGACGATGTGTGGGGTGATAACCAGCTACTCCATGAGATCACTAGTACTAGCTGATGATGATACAATACATTTGCTTGAGGACCAACTGACCCTGCTTGATGTTGCAACCTTGAGTGACCCATTTGTTGACATTCATGGACTTCAGCAAATAGATATGCTGACAACCCCTTTTTCAAGGACATATTGCAATGCCCAAAAGACTACAAGAATTTTGATGTGAGCAACAGACTAGTATTGCTGTGAGACAATGGCAAGGAATGAATGCTAATGTTGAAGCATTTTGCCAATTATGCATCACCTGTCAGACCTCCAAACCAGTAACCCTGTGCCATATGGATCACTTGAAACACTGCCCATTCCAACTTATCCACGGAAATTGATAGGAATTGGCCTTGTGGGTCCTTTGCTCAAATCAAGGACAGTAACTGGTGCATATGACATGATCTTAGTTATTATTGATCACCTTACATCCATGGTCCATCTTGTCCCCACCAAGCAAACCCATCATGCTAAGGACATTGCCAAAATAATATATGATTGTGTGTATTGACTACATGGTATGCCTGCTTGCATAATCTGTTGCATGAGCCAAACTCTGAAGCCAAACCTCAAGGGCAAGACAACAGTGCAAACTCAGGGAGAGTAGAAAGATGATAGCAAAGATGATGATAATAGCATGCAAGTGTGGTGCTGAATGTGCAGGAGTAGAGACAAGGTTGAATCCTTAAGTCATGCTCAAGCCAAGGCTGAATGCAATAACCAAATGAATAAGACTGCCCAATGCAGTTGCTAAACTATAGTTTATATGCAAGTGGGGTTTGAGCACAGACTGCACAGTACGCAGCCAAAAACAGCCCCAAAATCAATACAAAAGGAAAGCGCAGTACTGTGCCATAGTAAACACATAGCAAGCTGATGTGTCACCACATCACAGTCTGGCAAGAAGGAAAAGAGGACATGTATGGGACACATACGTGCATGTGTGCTATGTCATGTGAAGACAAAGTCTGAAGCATCAGCATAGTAAGGAGGACAAAGAAAAAGAGAAAGTAAACAATAGTCCTAAATGCTCAAATGTATATAATACAGGTGAGCACTTGTCTTCAAGGAAGTGTTGTTGAGAAGAGGATGAAGCAACATAGGATTCACAACATCACCCTCCCCAGGGGCCGAGTACTCCGGCCAAGGCCCACTGCTAATAAGTCCTGTTGACCATATCCAAAACACCAACTGCAAGTATGAAACAAGCAGCCCTAATATCTGCTGCTGGGTCCCCTATATTAGGGAGAGGTATGATGGTGGCAGGTGGCGAAGAATTTAGAGCAAAGTTGATTGGCTCATTGATGGGCTTGACAGTGGTAACAGGATCAAGGGGACCCCACCCATCTGCAGTGGCCTGCTAAGCCCAGTCCTGTTTCCATGCCAGGGGCTCAGAATGAATGTGAGTGGCAAGAGGTTCAGTCAATCACACATTAATTGTAATATGGATGGTGAAGGGCTCAATGGTGATGGAGGCCCCCACAGGATGTTTGGTGATGTGTGAGGTATGAAGGAAAAGGGCAAGGAAACAAAGAAAGCAGAGGTAGACCAAAAAGATAAGAAAGAGGAGGAAGATGAAGGTGAAGAGCAATGAGACAGTGGTAAGGGAAAGTAGGACAAGGAGAATAGTTGACATGGCGATTTGGAATAGTGGAAGCTGATGAAAGGATGAAGGAATTTATATTACAGCAGATAGGAGTGACCAGAGATGAGAGATATGTCCATTGATGCCATGTCATGGCACAGCTTTATAATTGAGGCACATAATGCTTTTTTGAGCATCACAGGTGTTAGGGCATGTCCTAAAAAGGCTAAAGAAATCCAATGTGGAGATACCACATAACTTTCGTGGCACCAGAGGTTGCTGCACATGGAAATCTTTGATAGCATCTGCAGCATGCATGAGATTTGCTTCAGGTTCCCATGTTCAATTGGACTTATTGTCCTATCCTTGCCAGTGCACCAAATACTCTAGTTTTCGTCGATTCATCCTAGAGGCAACAATCCATTCAACTTTGTACTCCTCATATCCTTTGTTCAAGACTTCTACTACATTGGGTCTGAGCAGCTTTTGCCCAGGGAGAGTTTCACAGTATCATTTCACCCACAATATGTTGACTGTCCAATGAATCCACACCACTTTCAGCAAGATAAGCTTGACAGCATTCAGCATGACCCATTTGATAGCATAAGGTCCAGATCCATTTCTGCATGAGCTTCTTGGCTGCATATGGCAGTTGGAGGTGTTCAGTAGATAGCCAAACCTTATTGCCCACCTCATACTCCAGGGCTTCCAAACATTTTCAATCAGCAGAATTGATTATCTGTCACCATGCTTCTTCTAATGCCTGCTCCACCTCACTATGTGCCTTTCCTAACTCTTTTCCATACAACCTACCAGAGACTTGGCATTGCCTTTGAACCCAAGACAAGGACAATAGTTGCGCATGATGGCAAAAGGAATAGTACCAGTTGAGGATGTAAGGGTGTTATTGTACTGGAATTGCATAATTCTTAACCAGTCAGGTTTGCCTGCCAGTAGCCTTTTGCTTACCCTTCATGAGGGCCCACACATGACAGTGTTCTACATAGAGTTTGGCATTGCATGTGACACTAGGCCAAGAGAAGTAATGAGACAAAAGATAGATGGTACAAGCTTGACCTGCATAACCTGTGAGAGGAGAGTCATGGCATGTGTTTAGTAATTCTGTTTGCAGAGATTATGGAACAAAAATCTTTCCCTGCTTATTGTGGAACACACACTCATCCCCATCATAATAATACCCATAAATCTTGTCATGTTGCATCTTCTCAGATTCCTCTTGGAGACTTTCATAGAATGTTGATGACAAAACACATTCTTTTGCAAACACTGTTTCGAAAAGCAATGTAATATTAGTATTATGGTCTGGAACAGTGTTACCATGATCTGGTTGTCTTGACAAGGTGTCTGCCCATCTGTTGGAAGTTCCAGGCTTGTAGCACATGACATAGTTGAATTCTTGCAGTAATGCATGCCACCTGGCTTGTCACTGAGACAGTGTTTGCAGTTTCTTCCAGTATTCAAGATTCTTGTGATCTGTCCAAATCTCGAATGTGGAACATCCTAGAAGATAATGTCTCCATTCTGTCAATGCACAGATCGCTGCTAAAAGTTCCTTATCATAAATATGATAATTGTGCTTGTGTGCATCAAAAGAATGGGAAATAAATGCACAAGGCCACCATACATCATCATTACCTTTGATAGAACACTGCCAGTCATGATAACAATGCCGCAAGACTTCTTTTACCATATCCCTATGAAATGTTAGTGTCTGATCCTTGGTGAAAAACATGCAGTCATCCATAAAAATGATGACAACAGTATACATATCATTGAAGATGTTATTAATCATCAGTTGAAATGTGGGAGGGGAGTTAGTCATTCTGAAATACATCATTATTGGTTTATATAAACCAATAGGAGTGATGAAAGCTCCCTTCCATTCGTCTCCTTCTTTGATACAAATATTGTTGAAGCCCCAGTGCAAATCCATGGTCATGAACAGATCAGTGCTCTTCAAATGGTCAATCAACTCCAGAATGAGGGGGAGTGGATAGGCATTCTTAACAGTGCCCTCATTCAGGTATCAATAGTCCATTACCAGCTGCTTGTCACCTGTCTTTTTAGGGATAAAGAATACTGGAGAAGTTTGAGGCAACTTTGATGGATGTAGGTACCCTTTCTTGAGTTCCTCATTGATAAATGTCCGGATTTCTTCCATTTCAATGTCCGATAACAGGATGACCCTACCCTTCTTTGGTACAAAGTCAGACTTTAGGTCGATTGCATGGTCCCATGGTTTGTAGACCGGCATCCATTCAGATTTCTGCTGTGAAAAGACATCAAGAAATTCATGGTACTGTACCAGGACCTTTTGTGTGAGACTGGGTTTGATGCTTCTTGTAAGCATGGAGGATTAGACCCACTCTCTTGATTTCATCTGACAAAAAACACCACAGCAGTTAAAAGACATCCTGCCCATTACCCAATTAATTTCGGGATTATATTGGTAGAGCCAGTCATACCCGATGAACATAGGATGTGACCATAGAATAGAAACATAGGCATCAATATATTCGGAGTGTCCATGCATGTTGAGAAAGAGTTTTGCTTTATGTGTAATTTTACCAATTGATCCCAGAATTTGATCAGTGTTATGCATGTTAATGACATGTGGTACTGGTGTCATACAGATACCCTTTTGAAGGCAAAATCATTGGTTGACAAAAGTGCTTGATGCTCCAGAATCTAGCAATGCATGGAGGGACAAACTTCCCCATGTTGCTCCTTGCAGGTATCTAATATTAACCAGGAGAACCATGTGTCCTCCCATAGTCAGTGTGCTAGGTATACGATTAGGTGCAACAGTCCAGGTGGTAGAGGAAGTGGGGGATTTGAGAGAAGAGTGAACTGAACTGCTGTGATAGTGCAACAAAGGGGAATTAAGCATGCCATTTTTCTCTTCTGGTGCCCAGCTCTCTAGGTAAGGCCTTTCATTGGAAGAAAACCTGTCACAAAACACAGACAATATGGTACACTCAGGAAGATCTCTATCAGTACAATCATACTGTTTGCAAACACCCCCAGCATTTACCAATAGTCTTCTTTTAAAGCCTTGATTGCTTTCTCCTTGGCTTCAATAGCAATCTTGTCATGTTTAAAGGCTTCTGCTTCTTCAGTAGTATATGCCAAGATTTGAGTATTCTCCAATGTTGAATTTTCTATGCTACATGTATGCTTCTTCAACTCTTTACAGAAATGCACAATGTGACCAGGGACTCCACAATTATAGCATGTACAAGTTTCACATAATGAACTGCCAGTGGTGGCCTGTGAGTCAATGTTCATCGGCACACCCTGTTCTGGCTGAGTACCAGTAGGTGTGAATCGTGGTCAATAGGGTGGGCTCAGACTAGGAGGCAGTGGGCCCAGAGGAGGTTGATACTTTCCCTGCAAGCCGGGCTAAAACTGAGGAGTTCTGCATTTAACAGCTAGCTTTTCCATAGTACAACCAATCTTTGAGTATGTGTCCTTGTGACCACTACAGTCATTGTCTTCAAGATGTATATGAAGGGAAGCTTGAAGATAGATTGAATATTAATTGCCATTCTTCAACAACCTCATTGCTTCCTCAGCTCTGACTTTTGCTTCTTTCTGGAGTATGTGGAAGTGTTGGATGAAGTTGTTGATAGCCATCTTCCCTTGCCACAACTCTTTCAACTTCTTATATGATTCCCAAGCAAGCATTTCGATTTGAAAAAACTTGATGACATAGTCTTGAAGGTCCTTCCATAATGGCCATGCCTCTTCCTGCCATTCTTTCCAAACTGGGTTGTTGTTGTCTTCAGACATATTCCTTTTCTCCATTTCAAGATCTAAGCACTGCTCCATGGTGAGTTGGGCAAAGCCCTTGGCCTTTCCCTCGAAATGGGAGAGAACAGTGACAGCATGAATCTTGTTATTCTTCCATTCATGCGATATGACCCAAAGATGTAACTTGGTCCACCACAAATGAAATTTCTCCTTGTCACTGTTCCATTTTCCTGGATCCACGATCTTCTTATAGAGCTCCAATGTGCTCTTCTCCTCTTTGGCCTCTTGCAGGGCCTTCTTCAAATCCTCCATAATGAATGGGTCTTTCCTTCCTGATTCTGACATTGTCCTTACTGTTCAGTATCTTTCAACTGAATTCTAGGGAGATTCTTGAGAGGGATAACAATCATCCAGTACATTGTATAGTCTTGCACTCAAGTATAGTGTCTTATTCAAGTGTTGCACAAGCCAAACTCCAAAGCCAAACCTCAAGGGCAAGACAATGGTGCAGACTCAGGAAGAGTAGAAAGATGATAGCAAAGATGATGATGATAGTGCTCAAGTGTGGTGCTGAATGTGCAGGAGTAGAGATGAGGTCAAATCCTCAAGTCATGCTCAAGCCAAGGCTGAATGCAATAACCAAATGAATAAGACTGCCCAATGCAGTTGCTAAACTACAGTTTATATACAAGTGAGGTCTGAGCACAGACCACACAGTATGCAGCCAAAAACAGCCCTAAAATTGATATGAAAGGAAAGCACAGTACTATGCCATAGTAAACATGTAGCAAGCTGATGTGTCACCACATCACAGTCTGGCAAGAAGGAAAAGAGGACATGTATGAGACACATACATGCATGTGCACTGTGTCACATGAAGATGAAGTCTGAAGCATCAGCATAGTAAGGAGGACAAAGAAGAAGAAAGAGAAAGAGAAAGTAAACAATAGTCCTAAATGCTCAAATGTATGTAATACAGGTGAGCACTTGTCTTCGAGGACAAGTGTAGTTGAGAAGAGAACAAAGCAACATACAATTCACAACATAATCAGTAAGAGGGACTCACTATTTACCAGTACCTTCTGGAAGAAACTGAATGAACTAACTGGTACAAAATTGAGAATGTCCTCATCATTCCATTTGCAAACCAATGGAGCAATAGAATGGGTAAATTGAACAATCATGCAGATGCTCCAACAGTGCATATCACCCAATCAGCATGACTGGGAGACTCTACCTGCTATTGAATTCTGCCTGATCTGAAACCACAGGATATGCCCCATTCATGCTAAACTATGAGAGGCTACCTAGGTTGATGATTTGGAACATCAATGATGAGTACCCTGGTGTAAGAGTCTTTGTGCAGCAAATGAAGGATGCTGTAATGCAAGCACATGATGCCATCATCACTGCTCAAGTAAAGTAAACTGGGCTTGCAAACTGTAGGAGAAAGGAGACCCCATTCATCAAAGGGGTCCTTGTGTATCTGTCAACAGCCAACCTCACATTACCAAAAGGATGTGCAAGGAAACTTGCACCCAAATATATATGTCCATACGTAATATTGAAAGACTCCTGGAACAATACCTTCCTACTGGACCTAACATCAGAATCAAAACAATAAGGCATTCATCCTGCATTTCACACAAGTTTATTACCCATGCATGTCCTGAGTGATGACTGATGTTGTCCAGGCAGACAAATGCCTCAGATCATTGGACTGGGTAAAATCAAGGAGCTATTAGTCAACAAGATCCTTACACACCATGGTAAAGGCAAAGAGTCTACATTCAAAGCATGATACAAGACCAGTGATATGATGTGGCTACCATACTACAAGGTATCCAAACTAGAAGTGCTTACTCAATACCTAGAGGTTGCCAATGCAAGGATGATTGACAACTTGCCAAAATTAGTCAGCTATAATGAAGACCCATCACTCTTCAGTGTAAGACTGTTAAATGACAAGGGATGTTGTGGTGCAATGACTTTTTTAGATGATCTCCCACATTTACTTGATGAAATGCCTACAGCCCAAAGGGAACCCCTGATGGAGGCCAGAAACTCAGTACCCTGCCAACAGTATAAAGGATGGCCCAAACATCACTGAGAGGCACCCAGCAGCACCTGTTCTAACTCTATGAACCACCTTCCCCCTTTGCC
>JBBPQO010000250.1:0-13144 GCA_038092535.1 Xerocomus subilludens | reverse complement strand
ATCATTTAGCCTTGGAACCTTTATGGGAAAGGATAGCCTCCACCTTGTACTCTTCTTCATTATTGATAATGTCAGGTGGAGGTTTGGAAAAGGAAGGTCCATAAGCTTCAGTGGAATGATAAGATGATAAGAGGGAGGTGTGGAAAACATTGTGTATCTTCCAGGTATCTGGGAGTTGGAGTTGATAGGTAAGGGGGGATAGAATGTGAGTGATTTCAAGGGGACCCAGTCTTTTGGGTGTGAGTTTCCGAGAGGGGTAATGGAGATGGAGATGAGTTGCCTCGAGCCAGACCTTATCTCCTGCTTTCCAAGGTGAGAATCATCAGGTGGATCTGGATGACATAATCTTCTTGGCAGACTTGTGGGTGGCCAGGGCTTTTTTGCAAGATTTGTCAAGGAAAGATAGTCTATTCTCAAGAGCAGGGAGGAAGGTTTTGCCAAGAGGTGGGTAGGAACAAGGTTCATAGCCATAGAGTAGGGAGAATGGAGATTTCTTAGTGGAGCTATGGGGGGCAGAATTGTGGTGAAATTTGGCAGAAGATAAGGAATGCACCCAGGATGAAGGGCTGTTGGTGCAAAAGATACAGAGATAAGTTTCTAACTTCTGATTGCTTTGTTTGGTTTGTCCATTGGTTTGGGGATGATAAGTGGTGGACAGTTGTATGTCATATTTCAAGAGATGAGCAAGTTCTCTAGGAAGATGGAAGCAAATTGGAGACTGTGATCAGAGATGAGGGTATCATGAAGACCGAAACATTTGAAAATGTTATCAAAGAACACTTGGGCAATACCAGTGGTGTTGATGGTTTTGGAACAAGAAGTGAGAATTACCCACTTTGTAAGGCCATGGTCTACTATGACCACAATAGAATTGTAATTTGCTGATGGGGGTAGATCAGTGATAAGGTTGACAGAGAGTTGTTTAAATGGGAGGGAATATGACAAGAAAATAGGAACTAAGGGGGAAATGGTAGGATGGGTGTTGACTTTACTCTGTTGGCAAATAGCGCAACTGTCAATGAAATTCTTGACAAAGAAGGTGAGGCCTGGCCACCAGTAGTCATGTTCGAGGATAGATTTGGTATGGAAGATACCCATATGACCAAAGAGGGGGGATGAGTGGATAGCATGGAGTAGAGTGGATCAAGAGGAGGGGGGAATGAACATTTGACCTTTGAAATAAAGGTGACTGTTGTCGAAGGTCGAATCAGACAGAGCTGCTTGAGAGATGAGGGAAGAACCTTCTTTAAGTGCAGAAAGGACATGGAGGATGAAGGGATCAGAGGATATGAAAAGAGAGATGGATTTAGCTAAAGTGACATCAAGGGCATTGACAACTATAGGATTGGGAACAATGGAAGAATCTTGGTTGTTGAGGGAGGTATTAGGAAGATCTTTTTGAGATAGGACATCCCATTTGTGAACCAGGGATGACAACCCATTCAATATTAAAGTCTTGTAAAAAGAGATCCCAACAGGCTTGATGATGAGATAATTTGTGAGGATCTTTGATATATGAGAGGTTCTTGTGGTTGGTGATGACAGAAAGGGAAAACGGAGTCTCTAGGAGGTAGTGTTTCCATTTCATAAGGGTGAGGATTATGGCAAGGAGTTCCCTATCATAGATGTCATAATTTTGTTCAGCAAGGGAGAAGGTCTTTGAAAAGTATGAGCAAGAATGAAGGTCACCATTGAAATCTCTCTGCATAAGGACAGCACCAGCGGCAACCAGGGAAGCGTCAGTCATAATGAAGAAGGGCCAAGAGGTATCGAAGATGGATAGAATAGGGGCTAAAGAAAAGATGAGACAAAGGGAATCAAAAGCATATTGTTGGAGGGGAGTCCAAACCCAGGATTGGTCCTTTTTTGTGAGGAAAGTGAGGGGGGTGATGATGTTAGAGTAGCTGGGAATGAATTTATGGTAGAAGTTTGCAAATCCTAGAAAAGAATGAACTCCTTTGACCAACAAAGGAGGTTTCCAATCAGCAATAGTAGAAAGCTTGGTGGGGTCCATACAGATGAGTCCATTGCTGATGATCATTCCAAGATATTCCATGGTGGGGGTGTCAAAGGAGCATCTAGAAATTTTGACTGAGAGGTTGGCTTCACAAAGTCTTTGAAGAACATGTTGAGTTTGTTCATGGTGAGATTTCAATGTTCCATGGGTATGGATACCAAGATTGTCTATATAGATCTTGAACCAAAGTTTGGTGATCATGTTGGTGAAGGTGTAGTTCATAAAGGCTTGAAAGGTGGCAGGGGTGTTACAGAAATCAAAGAACATAACAGTGGGCTTGAATAAACTGAGAGGAGTGATAAAGGCAGCTTTCCATTGGTTGGTTTCCTGGATGCGGATGTTGTTATAGCCCTAGCAGATATTGAGCTTGGTAAAGTAATTGAACTCCTTTATATCATTGATGAGTTCAGAGATAAGTGGCAGAAGGTAGGCGTTTCATATGGTATAACTATTAAGATACCAATAGTCTTGACAAGGACGAAGGGATACATTCTTTTTGGAATGAAGAAGAATGGGGACACTTGGGGGGATTTTGAGGGAACAATTCAACCAGTTTCCATGTGTTCCTTGACAAAAGCCTTACAGGTTTCTTTCTTGGTAGGGTTGAGTGGGTATACCTTGGCAATCTAAGGAATGAAAGTATCTTTCAGGTAAATGGTATGGTCAAAAGATTGATGGGGTGGAAGTTGGGTATGGGTAGATTTGGAGAAGACGTCAACGAAATTGGAACAAAAGTCTGGGATGGACACCTCCTTGGATTTCTTGGCTTGGGCAAGTTCCATGAAGATGGTGATCTTTTTGATGTTCTTTTCAAGGGGAGGATACTAATGAAGAGACCTCTTGACCCTAGAGGAGAAATTGATTGAAAAGGTTTTCCAATTGATGGTGGGATTCCATTTCCAAAGCCAGGGCATTCCAAGTATAACCTGGGGATGAGCCAGTCAAACAACCATAAATTTTACCATATCAAAGAATGGTTCAGAGGTGAATGAGATAGTAGCAATCCATTGGATGGTTCCTTTAGTGTCTGGCATTCCATCTATGTTGTAGGTGATGACCAGGTTGGAGATAGGAGAGAATTTGAATGGTCCAAGAGCTAAGAGATGAGGATTGATGAAATTTCTGGTTGCTCCAGAATCAATGAGAGTGGTGGTGTTGATGGTTTGTTTTGATCCATGCAGTGAAACAGGAAGACACATAGTTCTATTGCTTCATGGTGCTACAAGTACATGGTTCAAGATGAGGGAAGGAGGTGTCAGAGCAGCTTCCCTTCTTAAAGATTCCATGCTCTCTTGATTCCAGCAGAGATTTTGGCAGTGAGAACTTCTGCTAGTTCTTCAGCAGGTTCTTTATAACAGGTCTGAAGGACCAAAAAGATTTCATCATCAGTCTTGCCTGATGTTTTCAAAGAGTTGACATATTCATCAAGTTTGGAATGAGTAGGTTCCTTCTTAGGGATGAGAGGTGGGGTGGTCTCAGTGTTTCAAAGGTTCTGAGAGTTAGAGGACAAGGAAGGCCAAGTGGACGTAGTATGGGTGGAGGAAACGCAACAGTTGTTAGTACTATGGCCTTCTTCCTGCATTGGAAGCAGAGTCCATCATGGATGCATCTAGCCTGTTTATTTGTGGTGAGTTGAAACAAGATGATGCTGTCAACGTCCATGGCATTGGGGTCCTTCTAAGGGCAAAACATGGAGGAGGGTTGAGGTTGACTGCTACAAAGGGATTGGATTCTCATCTTCTGAGCATGGTAGGTCTTGGCTCATTTGATCCAAGCATTGATAGTAACAGGGATGGGGGACATGGACAAGATCATGGTAGTGATTTTCTGATCAACCCCTAAAGAGAACTGATTGATAAGAGTGATGTCATCAGTGATCCCAGCTTTGCCCAGCTTTGCTGGCAAGGTTCTGAAAGTCAGTGATTTATTGCTGGAAACCATCATCAAAGATTCCATCAGGACATTTGGTGGATTTCTGGACAAGCTTGGAGAGATCCAAGTGGGCGGTGGTTTGGTGTCAAAGGAGTAGAAAGTAGACTCGAAATTAGCCATGAATTTATTGAAGGTTTTCTCAGAAGAGGCAATGGTGGTGTCTGTGAGTTTGTTATACCACATCTTGGCAAAAGAAGCTCCACATCCCTTGCTCATCTTGTTCAGAGTAGTGGTGACCTTCCCTTCATCAGAAGAGTATAGTGAGGAGTTTAGGACAAAGTAGGCTTTCATGGCTTTGTACCATTGAGAAGCATCAGAGAATTTTCCAGAGAAATCAGCAGGGAGGGCTGCCTTAAGTTCAGTCTTAGAAGACATATTGATCGGTGGTACTGAGGTGACAGGTGGTGGGATGATGGTCATTGGGATGACTGGGGGTAGAACCGAGGGTCTTGGGTTGCTAGAAGGTGCAAGTGGTCAAGTAGGGGGTCTAGGGTTACTGGGTGCTGGTGTAGCAGGGACAGCTGGGTTGTTGGGACAAGAGTTCAAGAGGGTACTAGTGATAGATTGAGGGGGTGAATCAACTTCAATGTTGCTGCCCTCAGACTTGGACTCAGGGATACTGAAAGCCTTGTGGAAACTCATGGTGATGATGGGATAGGTTCTTCACCTAGAGTGGTGGGACTGAAGAGATTCTTGATCTTTTGTTATGTGAAGTGTATGCCAATGTCTGCTTACTTGACAATATCCTCAGGCAATACTCACAAGGAGACCAACGTCTAAAGAGTTGGCTTTCAAGAGACAACGAGGAGGACAAGGGATTTGAGCTGAGGCTTGACTGAGGATAGTTCCAAAGAACTTCAAAGGATTGAGACTAGACATTATGCTTATATTGTGCAGATCAAGAATAAAGGATACAAAGGGTATGTGATGATACTTATATGAAAGGTAATCATGCATGGACCAAGAAGATAAGAACTGGATGGAAAGACATGGAACACAGTGGAATACTAAGGAATACTGGCTGACATAAGAGAGACAGCAGAGAAGAGATAAGTCTGATCAAAAGTGAAGAAGAGAAATGAAGTTACCACTGGAGACAAGGATGAAACCTTCTGTAGAGTAAATTGTCCCTCTCCAAGAATGACATGGAGAATGGTAGAGAAAAAGAATGATATAGTGGAAAGGAAGCAAATTTGTAACAATGTGGTCAAGGGCCTTGTTATTGTCTTGGTCCCAGTTGATGATCTGCTTTTGGATTTCAATAGAAAAAATATCTTTACCCTCTTCATCAGTGGCATAGTGAGGGTGAGTTGCATTGATGGCCCACCAAAGGCCAGAGGAATGGAGGATGGAATTCATGAGTGGAGCCCATTGAAAGTAGTTGGATTCAGAGAGGCAAGGGACTTGAGAGGTAAGGAACTTGGACTTGGACATAGTAGATGTGATTAAAGAAAGAGTCTGAGGATAGGATATTAGTACCAGTTCAATTCAAAGAGACAAGGAGAGAAATTGCAGCATAAAAATACACTGCATGATGCCTAGAGCCTCAGCTCAGAAGGTCAGAGTCTCCCCAAGGGATCTCTGCCCTGCCACCTAGTGTCTTGGTGATATTCTTACATAAAGATGTGGCACAAAACCAAAAGTGGCAAAAAGTGCACTTCCAGAGGTAGAAACCAAGTGGTGGTGGCAAGATACTCACACTGCATGCCAGCAGGGCTCATAACCTGTTGAAAGGTACATGCAATAACACAGGTCACTGGTTACATACCTTTTGGATGAGTGCTTGAGTTGACTGTTGAAGTTTGGCCTAATCTCCTGACAAAACTCCAGAACTCCAGAGTTAGTGTCCAGATGGAAGGGACATTGCCTTCACCTTATGTGGTATGCCCTTGTCAAAGACAAGTCCCTGGTGTTTCAGAGGGATGGACATAGAGTAGAGGGTCAGAGATCAGAGGTTCGAGGGTCAGAGGTTTGAGGTTAGAGGGTCAGAGGTTTGAGCAAGTGGCAGGTTAAGATTAATGAGCTGAGGGAGAGGAATGACAAGAGGAGGACCAAGAGGATAAGGAGGGAGATCAGAACTAAAGTCAATATTCAAACTAAGGATACAGGAGCAGAGTATAGGGTTTATATACAGAACAAAGTGACAGTATTGGCAGTCCTGGTGGAACTCCAGAGGACCCACCTGTCATGTAAATGACAGTGTTGGCAATTCAAGATCATCTCTGGTAGCCCCTACATGTCAGAGGTAAGACATGGCAGTGATAGCTATTTGATGTAGCCCCCTAGTGTCAGCACCTGTGAAAATAATACAAACAGTCAAATGGAATATCAAAGGTAGTCAAATAGTGAATCAACACATGCAAGTCCAATGACTCCAAATGGTCTCATAAGCAAGAATGCTCTGGAGATGGTGAGAACAAAAGACCAGAGTTGCAGAGTTGGACTTAGCAAAAATCATGGATATAACATCAACACACAGATGGTTAGAGTAAAGGTCTATTCAAACTTAGATGTCTGAGTTCCAGTTTATATATTTACATAACATGTGAACTAGTTACTAGATATGGTATACCTTTAAACCATTCAACATGACTAGGAACCATGATTGACAGATCTGGATCTATCTATAATTCCATTTGACTCATACTGACTTACTATGACATCTGCTTCATGTTAGAATCTTTCATCAAAACTGATATTGACAGATCTAAATCTAACTCTACATTACCCATAATGACTCACTATAGCACATGCCTCATGCCTTGATCTTGCATTCATTTTCATTCCTTGATGTATGTCCCATCTTACAAAGATCTATGATTTACTTTGATTTACCTTAAATATTACTGACTCATGTATAGTCATACTGTCATATTCCTTATGTTTTCAGCATGTTTACCTCACTTGAGAACATCATGTAGCTGCAGATATCCCAAGACAAGGTCAGGGTCCAAGAGTTTGTCTTTGCTACTGGAGTGCAGAGGTTTAGAGGCTGAGTTGGTTGGCTGAGGGATGCTGTGATGCCTCCAACAACTGGGATATGAATGGAAGTGTTGGTTGGAAATGGTGAGGGCTTACAATGATGGTAATCCTACAAGATATCCTAGATCTTTTGTCATGCTTGGCTTGGGTAAGGATAAGCATTGACATAAAGACAGGTTCAGAGGTTTGAGCAACAAAGGGTCTTCCTAATAGCAAGAGACAATGGAGGACATCTTTTTGAAGAGATTTGGCCAGCAAGATAGCTGCCAAGTGTTCAAAGGTTCAGAGTAAGATGTCCACTCAAAAATGAGATAAAGATTTCAAGAGATTCAAAAGTTCAAATGACAGAGGTATACTTAATAATACACTGTCAGGTATCAAAGGTTTATATGTGAGCCAATGAGATAAGGGCAGGTCAAAAGGAATATGAAAGAACTGGAAAGCACACATTTAGTGACACAAAGAATAAGATATTGTGGGACATCATAGAATGTTAGAGGGCAGTGATCAGTCAAGAAAAGAAAAGATTCAAGACAAGAACACATCAAATAAAAAGAAAAGTAAGGATGAAAAGTGTATAGGATAAATCATGACAATATTGGTTCATCAAGGCCCCTACTGACTGAATATGATCATTGATCCTTATCTTGAGCATACAGTTGCTCATCACCATTTTTCACATAGGCAACTGCTCTTTCTCACTGATATCTTATACCAAATACTGCTTGCACTCATATTAGAACTAGACAAAATGAGTTCCCAACTGATAAGAACAACAGTTGAATTAGGTACCTAGACACAATGAGCTGATAACAAAATAAGTACATAAATGGAGAACAAGGAGCATCAAGCACTTACTTCCCAACTGATAAGAACATTGGTTGAGAAGAAGTTGAACTACAACAACAAAATATATATTATAATACTATAAGGTTTGGAATGTGGTGACAAAGTGTCATGTGATCCAACAACTCATGGCCAAACCAGCTTGATCAATAGGTCCTACTAAAACAAGATGCTATTGAACCAAGCAAGATATTGTTGGCCTTATAAGTTACCTCTATTAGGATCATGAAGAAGCCTCAAAGGGAGGCCAGTTTAAGGACTCTACTTTTATAGCTGCAGCACACTACATTCAACTCCTCCTGGTGACTGGTAATGCAAAGGACACAAAAAGCTGCAAATTAAAATGAAGGAGCATAAATCAAACTTCTCACTCTTTGTGATCTCATCTGATTACATACTGGCAGCTCAAAACCATTCATTCTTCAATTTGTGCCTGGAATGGAAAGTCTAGCACAGGACAATGAGCTAGATGTGGATATTGCAGAAAAGGAAGAACAGGATTTTTTGATGGATTTGTGCATAAAAAGATATGTAGTACTCAGATTGTATGTTCATCAGGTGCTAATACCATTTTTCCAGTAATATGCTGCTTCTAAAAACTTTGCACACAAAGAATGGTATTATCTTGAGAAGATGGACCAAATTTTGCCAGAGGCTGGTGCTGCCATCAGTACATTCACATTCTATTCCAGTACTGGTGCCTTGATCCCTACCATCTCAGTCCCTACCACCCAGAAGGATGCCATGGATACAGATGACACCATTGCCTTAGAATCTAGCACTCACACTATGCCAGCAATCAACACAGTTGCTGGCAGTTTAATTATTAATGCTGTTATTTCAACTGCAGAAGCCATTGATGCCCTTGGCATATCAATGTCAGCTCCTCCTTCCACGTTGCCCATTCCTCTGCCATCATCCATGCTTCCACCATTATCCATCCCATCAGTATGGTCTGCCAGCCAGTGTCACTTATCCATTTTCCAAGGTGATGCTAACTAGAGAGCATTGGTAACCCCTGGGTACTAGTGGCTCTACCCATTCCCCTAGCTGCATTGGGCACATATTGGTGGGAATGGATATGGGATCCATTAAAGATTTATTTGTGGCTACACTCATGCAGCAGTGGCTCACACATGGGTGTGCCATGATGGCAGAGTCATAATGACATGTCTGAACTCAAAAACAACATGATACACAAGTCATCACAAGCATTCCATAAATTTTTCATATGCAAAATGAAAGAAATCTTTTTTTTTTTTCAAAATAAACATTGCATATTATTTGGCAAAATATTGTAAGGCACCCAGTCAAAGCCATTGGATCAAGCTATTTCATCAAGAAACACAAAGCATATTTGTCCAAAGCTAGTTGTTAATGCTTGCAGTGAGTGTTGCATTTTTGGTGGGAGTGGGGGTATGGATGTGCAGGAAGGACAAGGAGATGAGACAAATGACATATCATCATCTGCCTTGTAGTTGAGCTAGGCTTATATAATGGATGCAATGACAGGAATAGTTGGTGCCTAGCTTAGTAACATGAGTGACAACACCAATATGGATAATCATGTGACTTGTGATGCACTTAGATCTGATGGTGGTAGTAAGGGGTCAGGAACATGTGCCATATCATTTCTCTGCTACCTAGCTTATATACTGTTGTAGTATTTCATATTTCTGAGTAATGCTTGATTACTTGGCATAATGGCTTACTAGCACATGCCAGTGCATGGCTGCAACACTCCCCCTCAAGCTGTACTCAAGGTGAGGCCCAATGATGGCAATGTTTCAGTTTCAGCAGTGCTTTAGTAGAGATGTCAGTGGTCATTGCCATAGTTGGACAATACCAGACATTTATAACCTTTTGGGCAATTTTTTTCCACATCCAATGACTTTATAGATCAAAGTATTTAGAGCACTTGTGGTATTGATAATTATGCCTGATTGCCAAAGCAGATTGATTGTCACCAAATAAAATAGTTGGCTCACTCTGAGGGAAGCCTAACTAATGGAATAAATTCCTTAGCCACACAGCTTTGCATGTAGCATATGACATTAACATATATTCAGCTTCAGCCATGGATAAATTCACAGTGTTCTGCTTTTTTGAGCACTATATGATTGCACATGAGGATAAAATTATATCCTGCAATAGATACTTGATCTCTCAAATTTGTGAAGTCAGCATCTGAGTAGCCATAAAAATTAGTAGTAGGACAATCTGCCTCCTGTATAGCAGAATATCTTATTCCCATTGTGTGTGTGCCTGCCAGATATTTCACAACACACTTTGCAGCATCTAAGTGAGATGCATCTGGATTACTCATAAAGGATGCAAGGTGGAACACAGAATAGGATATATCAGGATGTGTGGCCACAGCCACATACATAAGTGAGCTCACCAGAAAAGCATATGTTTTTGTTTTCCTTGATTGGGACTTGTCCAATCGATCAAGTTTGAGCATTGGATCCATCAGCATTGCAACTGGATGTGTGTCAGCCATTCCTTCTTTTTGTAAAATAGAATTGATATATTGGATTTTGTGATCTTAATTGTTTTGTTTTTGCAATCACACTCAATTTCAATGCCTACTATTTTGGATGGTTCACCCAGATTGGTAAGATCAAGAAGTGTTTGTAAGCATCATTTTAGGCAGTCCATGATGACAGCCATATTCATAAACAATAAAAGATCATCAACTGTTACAATTTATGGCTATAGATGACGCCTGCCCTATCTTTTCCTTGATAATGTCATCCTTCAGTCCTAGCAAGGGGGTTAACCCTCTGTCCTCATCCCTCATCCTCCGCCCTCATCCCTTGTCCTTGTCCTTGTCCTCTGTCCTTGTCCTTGTCCTCTGTCCTCGCCCCCCATCCTTCTCATTGTCCTCTGTCCTTCTTGTCATCCTTCACTCTTCTTACTGTTCTCTATTCTTCCCTGTTGTTACAATTTTCTCCCCTTTTCATCGTATTCTCTTGTTTATCTTCCAACGTCCCTACCGTTCCTGGCGGGGAACCTTCTACGACAACTTTGGCTTTATTCTCATTTTTCATCATTCTTTGCTTAGTTTAGCCAGTCTCTGACTAAGCCTTTTTCCTCAACCTTCTTCTTCGTTCTAATGTTTTCCGTTACCTTCCATCGTATTCTTTTCCTTGGTCCGTGCGTGTCCTAGTTCTCCTATAAGTAGTCTGTCATCTCCTGTATGTTTCCCATTCTCGATCTATGCAATACAAGCGTAATCTGGTTTCATCTCTAGTTGAGTGTTATCTCGAGTCCTCAGTTCTCAGTCTCTCGTCGAGCATCGACTCAAACCTCTAGTCCTTCGTCTTTCATTGAGTCTCACCTCGATCCCTTGTCCTCGTCCTCAGTCTTTCTCTTTTGAATGTCAAGTCTTAGGACGTCGGTCTCCTCGTGAGCATCGCCTTAAGACGGGATTAGTAAGACAGGAATTATCGTATGCTTCACATAACAAAAGATCAAGAATCTCCTTGGTCCCACCTCTCTAGGTGTAGGACCCATCTATCATTACAACAAGCTTCAGAGCTCCATCATCCGAGTCCGAGAGTAGTGAAAGTGAAATCGAAACCCAACCCCAGCGTTCTCTAGCCCAAGTTCCTCTACACCTTTGTCCTCAGAACCCAAGACCCTCAGCACCACCCGTTACACCTAGTTAGCCATCAGCAAACCCCAGACCCTCTGTATCACCCATCGTCCACAGAATCCCAGCACTACCTCCTTTGTCCTCAGTACCACCTGTTATCCACAGAATCCCAGCACCCCCTCTGTCTTCCATCCCCCCTGTCAATATGTTGTCCACCAAGTCCGAACTTAAGGCGGCCCTTCCAGCTGACTTCTCCGGAAAGTCCTCCGATGCATCACGCTGGATCAAAGCCATGCATGCCTACTTCGCCTTGAACTCCACCCTTTACTCCACCGATGAAGGGAAGGTCACAACCACTCTCAACAAGATGAGTGAGGGACGTGGAGCGTCCTTTGCTGAGATGTGGTATGACAAACTTGCTGACTCCACCATCCTAAACTCCGAGAAGACCTTTGATAAGTTCACCACCAACTTTGAAACCACCTTCTATCCCTTCGACACCTAAAGCCACTGCCCGCCTTGACCTCTCCAAACTTGTCCAAAAGTCTGCCAAATGTTCTGATGGAACTTTCGACGATGGATTTCAGCAGTATATTACTAATTTCCAGAACCTCACCAATAAGGCTGGTATCACCGACAACGTCACACTCATCGATCAGTTCTCCCTTGGAGTTGACCAAAAACTTGCCACTATGATTCTTTCCATGTCGCCCATCCCTACCACTATTAACAATTGAATCGAAAGAGCCAAGACGTTCCATGCGCAGAAGATGCATATCCAAGCTCTCCATGGAGGAAGATTCCAACCCTCCTCTTTCTTCCGTCTAGTCAAAGACCCTAACGCTATGGATGTGAACGCTATTACCATATCCAAACTCACTCCCACTGAATGAGCTCACTGTATCCACGAGAACCTATGCTTTAGGTGCCAAAAGAAGGGTCATGGAGCTGAAAGATGTCCCATCTTTTCTACCTCACCCTCGCCTTCCAAACAAAACATCTGATCCGTTGTCACCCCTGCTCTGCTTGCCATCAAGAAAGATAAGAACTTGACCAAGCTCAATCAATATGTCGCCTCCTTGAAGACTTCTGGGAAGACTGACGACAAAATCGTTTCTGTCCTCCAAACTTGTTACAAAGAACCTGCCGAAGAAGTAGTGGCAGTCTTTTCTCCTGAGTTGTTGAAAGGAATTGAACGAGCAAAGGATTTTTGAAATGGGGAGTTGTCTCAACGTCCTCTCCCTCATCTATAAACACAGTACTTGTAGCCTCTCCAGGAAATCGAACTATGCGCCTTCCAGTAAAGTTACAAGGAACTAAGAAAATCGTCACAACCCAAGCACTCATTGACTCTGGTGCCACTGGAAACTTCATTGATCCCCGACTACTCACTCAAGGACCATTCAAATTCTCCCCACTTCCGAGCCCCATTACTGCATATAACGTGGATGGAACCTCTAACGCTATGGGATCCATCTGTTGGTCTGCTAAAATCCACTTTTCCTCCAGTTCTCTCTCCGATACAGTTTCATTTTTTGTCATTCGTCTATGTCACCCTGAGATCATCCTTGGTATGCCCTGGCTCCAAAAATGGAACCCTTCCATCGACTGGCGTTCCCTAACTCTGGATTTTTCACCTTGGGTCAAGAAGTCTCTTTGTGAGTATCCTTCCCAAGGAGAAGATACGGAGCTCGCCCAAACATCCCCACCGAAGGAAACCTCCATCCCAGATTTCCTTGCTGATTTCGCCGACGTGTTCTCTGAAA
>JBBPQO010000249.1:0-13152 GCA_038092535.1 Xerocomus subilludens | reverse complement strand
TCAGGCCATGAGAGAAATGGTTGGCTGTGCCCTCAACAATGGTGACAACACCAACCCAAGCACCATGGCCATCTTTTGGCCTTTTCAGAGTGATCTGCAGCTCCCATATACAAAAGAATTCACAAGGCAGGACCTCAAATAGCAGTGTACAGAGGCTCAGATGATGAACATATCCAAGAAGGATATTCCTCCAGTTACAATATCACCAAATGTGCAGAGGAATAAAGAGACCCTCTTCCAACAGTTTGTAGTATTGTGATAATGTAGAAGGGCATCACCTTTGTCAGTCACCCAGGGGACTGTGTGGACATTGTGGGGTTGCCTATGCACAAAGATCACCACCCTTTCAACATGGAAGATAACCCCTCCCACATGTAATTGTCTGCAGTGTAGCTTGGGGGTGAAACCCTCCTAATTTATGGGCTGTATCTACTACTCTGCTAGTAAGGCATAACCTTCACATTCCTCATTTTATTTTTCTTCTTTTATGATACTGACACTATTTTAGATGTGGACAATAATTATATATATATATTGTTCTTTCCATGTATACAAGTTTGAGCCTTATGTTGGCTCTACATGAGAAGGGTGTCAGGGGCAAATGCCTAATTAGGTATTGGAGCTCCATGCCCCACTTATTGTAAATACATCATGTAGTCTATGGCACATGTAATATCCTATATCACACATGTGACATAGTACTATATTTAAGCATGAGTGTGAGTACTTCTATGGGTATCACCAGTCATGCCCACACCCATACCCACAGATATACCCACACCCACACTGTGAATATGGGTAAGTTCATGGGTACACAAACATTGACCCATACCCACATCCACCATGGATAAACCCATGGCATAAACAGAACATGACTATGTGAGTGTATGTGCCCCACCTCACTGAAAGATTGGTATGCTAAGGCTATCCACTTTCAGACCCAGTGGAAACATGCAGATGAAATATCTAAATGAAACTAGTAAATCTTGTCTACATACCATTTCTTTTCTCCTCATTACTTTCCCTTCTCCAATCACTCTGCTGCAAAACCATGAGACCCCAATGCCATGAATGTTGATGTTATCCAAGTTTCAAAGAGAATGCAAGGTATAGAATACCAAGTAGGTCAAGGTAAAGAATACAAGAAGTAAAGACAAGGTTGATATAAGGAGAGGAATCAAGCATAGACCAAGTGAAGTGGTGCAAGATTTTTTTCTTTCTTGAATGTCTTGGAATGTTGCACTACTTGGTCTGTGCTTGATTCCTCTCCTTATATAAACCTTGTCTTTACTTCTTGTATTCTTAACCTTGACCTACTTGGTATTCTATACCTTGCATTCTCTTTGAAACTTGGATAACATCAACATCCATGGCATTGGGGTCTCATGGTTTTGCAGCAGAGTGATTGGAGAAGGGAAAGTAATGAGGAGAAAAGAAATGGTATGTAGACAAGGCCTTCTGGTTTCATTTGGATATTTCATCTGCATGTTCCCATTGGGTCTGAAAGTGGATAGCCTGAGCATACCAATCTTTAGGTGAGGTGGGGGACATACACTCACACAGTCATGTCCTGTCTATGCCCACCATCTGTGCAACATCCAATCCATTTCCATCAAACCCAGCCCTAAAAAAATATGTGTTCCACCTAATTGACCCAATGATCATAGTCTCTTCCAGCCCATTCATACCCATCCAGCTGTTTACCACACCCCCTACTATGGTTAGCATATGAGTCCATCTCTGGCTGTCCATCAACCACCTGTTTTCAGGCAGCAGTGAGCCCTGGACCATAACCCCCAGTCTGCCCTGCCATACAATTACTACCTGCCAGCCATTGACAGGTGCACCTCACACCTGTCCACCTGTGCTTTCCATCCACCCACATACCACCTCCATCCACCCCATCTATGCCCAGTTTCCTGTGTTCTAGCCCTATTTGCCCATCACCTCATATGACCTCCCCACTACAAAGCTGCTCATCTTTCCTACCCATTCACATCCAATCTGTATGCCCTCTGCCATCCTCTTGCACCATCCACCTGCTTGCTCCTGTGCCTGTAATATCCACTTGACCCATTCTGTAAGGGGTTGTTATGTGGGCTTCCCTATTTTCCTCAAGCTCACTCAAATGAACATGAATGGTGTGTATTCACAGTAAGACATTGAGATAAAAGTAAGAATACAGACCTCCTATGGTGGTCTGCTTTATATAGTATTCTCATCAAGGGTTATCTTGGTCCAAGATGACCCCTGATGAGAGGATATGATGCATCAAACAAGGACTTTGTTTCAATTGTTGTCAGGCTGGTCACCTCTCCTCCACTTGTCCCTTGTTCCCCTCATCTTTTGTGCCATCTCCATCTATTTTTTTGTTGTTGAAATCTCCTACTAGAAAGGTGAAGCAAGTAATGAAGAAAAGAGAGGAGATCCCAAATCTGATTGACATTGATGATGATTATGATGAGGAAAAGAGGATGTTTCATTCATTCATCTTTTTAAATGTAATGCCTTGACATCATCATCTCCTTCCATCTCTGTAATACAGTAGGCAACAAAACCAATGCAATGTTTGCATTGCATTGATTGATGAGTGAATAACAGAACACCAACTGATGCTAGACTCATAAACCTGGATATCATTAGAAAGCTCTGGTCGAGGGCTTTCCAAAATATCCCGAAATTAAACAAGGATACTCATTGCATCAGTTTCATGCCAACACTTTAAAAGATTAAAACTACATGTTGACACCAGACATTACATAAGCAATGGGTCATGTGATATATTATAAGTTCAACATGATGTAAACATGTCAAAACACCATTGCTTTTTTCAAAACTACTCATATCATCTCTCTCTTGGAATTGGGTCATTCAACTTATCAAATTGCCCACTCTACTGGTTTCAATCAGTTTACCATCAGCAGGCTATGCTCCAAACATTGTCCTGACCTTACTAAGTCCTCTGGTGGATGTCCATCCATCATCACTCCTACTAATATGTGCCATACCTTTTGTCTTTTTGGGACCGGAAAGGCTGAGAATGCTGTCTAGGTTACCAGGACACCTCAGGATGTGAAGAATCACTCCATCTCTTCCCAGACCATTTGTTGTCATCTCAAGAAGACTGGTATAAAGACTATGGTGAAGCAAAAATGCCCTCTTGTTTTCAAGTGTCATAGGAGGGAGCATCTAGAGTTTGCTCTAAGCCGTGAGCACTGGGCTATAGAGGATTAGAAACATGTAATTCAGTCAGATGAGACCAAAATCAACTGCATTGGGTCAGAGAATAGAAAGTGGGCATGGAAAAAGGCAGGAGATGGCTTAAGTGATGGTCTTGTGAATGGGACAGTCAAGTTTGAAGGGGGATCTGTTATGATAGGGGGTGTATGACCTGGAAAGGGGTTGGGTTTGCATGCACAGTTGAGGGTAAGATGGATGCTAACCTTTATGTGCAGATCTTGGAGGATGAGCTTCAGCAAACCCTTGGATTTTATGACAAGTCTCAAGAGAACATTGTCTTTCAGCAGGATGATGACTCCAAGCACACTAGCAAGAAGGCCAAGAAGTGGTTTAAGAACCATAGGTTTAAGGTCATGATGTGGCCTCCTCAGTCTCCAGACCTTAACCCCATTGAATATCTTTGGTTTACTCTCAAAAGAAGGCTAGCAGAGTATTCTAAACCACCCAAAGGGATATTGGAGCTTTGGGAGCATGTACAGGTGGAGTGGGATAGAATTGAGATTGTCCAGTGCCAGCAGTTGATTGAGAGCATGCCTAGAAGGATCAAAGAGGTCATCAAGGCAAAGGGAGGATATACCTCATATTGAATTGTATACCCTTGATATCAGCAACAAAACTGAGGCAATGATTACCCTTGTTTGATTTCGAGCTATTTTCCAATAAACTCAAAATTACCTAAGCAGTGTATATATATTTGAAAAGCCCTCGATCAGGGCTTTTTAATGATACTCAGGTTTATGAGTCTAGCATCAGTTGGTGTTCTGTTATTCACTCATCAATCAAAGTGATGCTAACATTGCATCAGTTTTGTTGCCTACTGTATTTCCAACCTTGTCGACAAACTTTGTGACACTAAGCTTTTTACCAAATTTGATGTATAATGGGGTCATCAAGGATGGCCATCAGTGGAAGGCCACTTTCATCACGCATAAGTGTTTTTTCAAACTGACCATCATGTTATTTCACCTTACCAACTCCCCTGCTACTTTTCAATGATTTATAAATGACTCTTTCCATGACATGATTGCTGAAGGATGGCTGGTCATTTATATGGATGATCTTTTGATTGATTCTCCAGATGAAACCACCCATACCAAAGGTACTCAATGTGTTCTCCAATGTATGCAAAAGCTCAATCTTCATTTAAAACTAGAGAAGTGTGCTTTTGCTGCTAAAGAAGTGGATTATTTGGGGATGATTGAAACCCAGAGAACTCACTATGAATCCTGTAAAGCTCAATAGCATTGTCCAATGTCCTACTCCTCAAAAGATTAAAGATGTTCATTCTTTTCTTGGTTTTGCAAACTTCTATCACCATTTCATCATGGAGTAATCCACTATCACATGACTTCTCATCAACCTCAACAAGAAAGATCTTCCTTGGGCAGGACCCTCCATTTCCAGTTTGCTTTTAATCAACTCAAAAATATCTTCCTTTCCAAACCCATCCTTTGTCTCCCTAACCTCACTTCACCTTTCACCAATGCTACCAATGCTTTTTTATGTAACTCTAGAGGTATCCTTCTCCAAACTGACTCCAATGGTGACTGGCATCCCTGTTCCTACCTTTCTGAATCCTTTTCCCTGGTGAAATGAAACTATGATGTCTATGATCTTGAACTTCTTGTAATTATTCATGCATTGAAAGGATGGCATGATTAGCTTCATGGCTCCTCCTTTTTTATTCAGGTCTTCACCAACCACAAGAATCTTTTATTCTTCAAGAAACCTCAGCCCCTTAACCATCGATAAGCCTGCTGGCTTCTTGGTCTTGCCAACTTTGATCTGAAATCATTCATGTCCCTGGTGCTGCTCTCATAGGACCTGATGCCCACTCTCATAGTCCAAATCTCCTTACCTCTTCCTCCTCCCTCAACAATGCAGAAGTCACCCTTCTTCCTCCCTCCATCTTTGGGAATACCAGGAGTATTTATGTGACCTTTATATGTTTGAATCACTTTGTTTATCTGCCAATTAGAGAGATAAGTGTGAGCTTTAGGGGAGATGTTAGAATTAAGAGATTGGAGAGCAGTAAGGATAATAAGATTTGTGATGGACTTAATTGGATTTTTAAAGAGAGGGTGCACTACATTAGATTCACACAGAGGAAAGAAGATAGGAGAATATAGTCAGCAGAGGTGGAAGAAATAAGATGAGGGCAATGTGAGAGAGCATCAGGTCCAGCAAGGAGCTTTCCAGGAACATGGATCATTTTGGTGTTGAAATTCTAAAGATCAAGAAGTAAATGAGCCTGATTGTTCAAAGCTTGGAGTTGTAAAAAATAGATAAGGTTCTTATGATTTTCAGAAATGGAAAACCATGCAGTTAATGATGCCAAGCTTATAAGGCATGAATGACAGCAAGGAGTTCCCAATCATAGATATCATAGTTCCCTTCAGCATCAAAGAAGGACTGGAAGGAATATAATGACTTACAAAATTGTCCCAATGTTTTGCACTTTTTGATTGATTATTGAATAACTCTGGAACATAAGCAGGTACACACAAAATAAAGTGTTGGTGCATAAATGGAAGTACTCACTCAGGGTAGAGTGAAGGTAAATAATTATGTATTTTGGATCAGAAACCATAGAGAAATATGCAATTTTAAAGCTAACACTCATTGGAACAATTATGTGAGTGTGTGTCTGATATATCAGAATCTGATGCTCCACCATAGCAACCAACTGTCAATAGATTGTTACTATGGTGATGTTATCTGTCATGGAACAAGCTATTTGGTCCAGCAAATGTTCTCAAAACCATACAATTTCCAATGCACCCCATCTCTACTGCTCAAGGGGAAAATATTCTCTCTCTTGCCTCCAGTGGTCTCTCTATTCACTATATTGCCTCTAGAGCTGGTGTTGGAAGATCTACTCTATCCAGGGTACTACAGGACATTCTTTTCATCCCTTCCTCTAATTGTCCTTCAAAGCTTTCTACTCACTCTCAGCAGTCTGTTATCACTCAAATTACTACTGGAAAGGCTTCTGATGCCATTCAAGTGACCAAACAACATCTCCAGCCCAGTCTCCTCAGAAATAGTCAGAAGAATCCTTAGAAAGCATTTATTGAAGGCTGTAGTGAAGAAGAAGAAACCAGTGCTCAGTGCCAAACATATGTAGGAAGAAGCACTGGAGATGAATCAGAAGGCAAGGAATCAGAAAATGATCAGCCTGTTGTTGATCTGTCTGTGGTCCATGACACTCTCCAAGACAATCTAGTCTTCTTGACCTCACATCATCCTTGACCTAATCCAAGTCTACTCTTGGCCTACTCAGGAAAAGTGTAACAAAAGGTTGAGGTTGTCTTTTATGGCTACTATTATCATAAGCTGTCACCACATCAAATCTCCCCCTTGTATCCCATCTTTCAGTGGCCCTTTCAAATCTTTCCTCCTACCTCTGATTCTTCTAATTCTTCTGAACCTCTTATCAAGGATAATCAGCCAAACTCTGACCTAGAACTTGTTACCCCTCATGAACATGAAAGATCCAAGTTCTCATGCAACAACTTGCCATTGGTCTCTCCCTTTCTCAAGAACCATCCCCACCATCCCCTTTTCTTTCACCTATCATACCACCCCTGCCTGTTGACATGTCTTCTATCATCAAGTCCACTGAACTTTATATTGCCATCCCTAAGGCATACAATAGAACCTATGACCAGGCCATCCCATGGATTCATTCCATTTGTTTCTATCTCCTTGTCAATCCTGCCATCTACAATTTGGACAATAAGAAGGTTGCTTTTGCCCTTTCATATATGACCAAAGGGTCAGCCTCTCCTTGGGCAGATATCTTCTGTCTTCAGGCACTTTGTGGTGCCACTAACAAGAAGTTTAAGAAGTCCTTTAAACACCTTGATACTGCTGCCAATGCCATCATATGATTGTCTACTAGGTGGATGATCAAGAAGAAAGATGGTATCCTCTCCCCCTCTCTTGCAGAATATATTGCAGAGTTTTAGAACCAAATTGCTACCTTGCTGATCATTGACTCTCATGTCATCATCAGCTACTTCTCTGCTAGTCTCCCTATCTCTCTCATATGTTGTATCATGTCCATGGACACAGTTTCTACCATACCAAAGGATTGGTATGCTAAAGCCATTCACTTTCAGACACATTGTGAACAAGCAGAAAAAATATCCAAACAGAACCAGAAGGGTCCTTCCACTACATACCATTCTTTCTCCTCCTCTTCCAATTACCCTTTCTCAAAACCCTGAGACCCTGACACTATAGATGTTGACATCATTCATGTTACTAAGATGATACCAAATGAAAAGGTGCAATATATTGAACAGGAACTTTGTTTCCACTGTTGTCAAGCTGGTCACCTCTCCTTCACCTGTCCTGCCTTCTCTTCATCTTCCACTCCATCTTCCACTCCTGCTCCATTGTTATCAAAACCTCCTGCTAGAAAGGTGAAGAAAGTGGTGAAGGAAAGGGAGGAGGTTCCAAATCTTATTAATGTTGACAATGAAATGAAAATGAGAAGAAGAGGAAAGTCTCTTTCATTTTGTCTTTTTAAATGGAGAAGATGCATTGACACCATTATCTCCTTCTATCTCTGCAATAGTTTCATCTGCAATGAAGACCATGCATTTCCCCTTGCAAGTCATCATCCTGATCACACTATGAAAGTCATTGACATTCATGCCCTCATAGATTCTGATGCTAATATCAATTGTATTGATTGGTTTGGTGTTGGTGGTTGGATGAGTGCACATTGATGTTGGTGGTGGGTGGTGGATGTGTGTTCCAGTTGGATGTCATGCAGCATGTTGGTTGTGGGTTGCAGTTGGGTGCATATTGCAGTGGGTGGCAGATTTGGATGCATGTTGCTGTGAGTTACCATTGGATGTACATTGCTGATGTGCATTGCCATTGGGAGCACATTGTGCTATCAGATGATGGTTGGGTGTGGTACCTGGTGGTGGCAGGCTTGGCTGTTTGTTCTTGGAGTGGATGTTTTGTTGTGCATGGTTTGGTGGTGGGTGGTATGATGATTTGTGGTTGGTCATGTGAATAAATAAAAAAGGGCTGCCACACCAGTTGTAATTGGTTTTCACTAGTTTTAGTCCAGTTTCAGTGAATCTAAGAAAGAAAAGACTGGTCATGGTCTGGTTGCACCAAAAAAGGGGCAAAAAACTGGACTGGACTGGACTTTCAAACACTAATTCCAATTAATATAAGGGAGTTGATCTTACCACTGGTGACATCAAGGAGTAGTCTCTCTTTACAGTGTGATATTTGGTTTTAACTGGTTTTTTGCAGTCTTTAGAAATATTGTGATCTGCTATAACTGAGACCATAGCTGCAAAAGACTGATTGTTTCAGTCTTTGTTGTCTGGTCCCAATTGGTTAAAGTCCAGTTAGGTTCTGGTTTTTCACTGGTCTTGAGACCAGACCTTGAAATACTACAAGGTTCCACTTTCCAATGCCCCTCTAAATGAATGGGTCAGCTTCATCAAATGATGCCAGTTATAGTACCATCCTGGAGGAGCAGAATGGCCTCCAAAAGATGTTTCCTAGAGCACTAGGCCAGCACACTGTCTATGATGAAGTAGATTCTGCACTGGACTGTCCCATTCCCTCAAGATCCAAGTATTTCTTATCATGGAGCAACTCACCCTGGTTTCCCACAGCAGTTCTGACTGTATGGTCTGGCACTTCAAGATCATGATCATGTAAAGGACATTGCTTTTGGCTGGTCATCATTGACAATTTTAGTTGCTACCCATGGGTTTACTTCATGAAGCACAAAACTGAAGCCCTCCAGACCTACAATCAATGGAAGGCTGATGTCCAGATCCATCTCCGACTGGACAGGAGGACTTCTCTGATCTCTATACCAGATTTGTCCGAAGTGATAGTGGCATGGAATACACCAACAAGGCATTCTGAAACCAACTCCAGTCTGATGGAACACTTTTTGAAACCTCCACACCATACACTCTGGAGCAAAATGGCCTAGCTGAATGCATGAACCAGACTCTGGCCACACTAGCAAACTCCATGCTGGAGGAGTCCAAACTCCCCAAATCCTTTTGGGCTGATGCCATGGCCACTGCCATCTACATCTCTGCTTGGAGCCCAGCTTCCAGACTTAATGGAAAAGTCCCCTATCAAGTCTTTTTTAACTGACAGGTCAATTCTTCATTCTCATGCCTCTTTGGATGTCCAGCCTATGCACACATGCCAAAGGAGCAGCAGAGGGGGGGGAATTCCAACCACACAGAAAGAAATGCATTATGATAGGGTACACCTATGAACAACAAGCCTACAAATTCCTTGACCTCCAATGTCAAACCATTATTTCCAGCTGCAATGTCATCTTTGATGAGTCCAGCTCCATATCCAATGCAGAGTCCACCCCCTGGAATGCCCCCACTGTTGAGGGACAGTGGGAGGGCCTCATTCTGGCATATCTCTGTATTCTGGAATTTATTGATGATGAAGATGATTACCCACTTCCACCCAACCATGAAGCAGTGGGAGACATCCCTGCTCCTCCAGAACTCCTACCAGAATGCCCTGCCAGTCCTGGCATCAAGGACCTTGCTAATTGCCTGGACCAGCTTCAACTCAATGAAGCTCTGGCCCCAGCTCCACCAGCTCCTGCTCCTGCCCCAACTCCTGCTCCTGCTCCTGCTCCTGCAGCTCCTGATGCACCTCCATGACAGAGCAATCAAAACTGCCAAGCTGCAAACCAAAACAAAGAGTATGAGCACACCTTAGCAGAAGAAGCTGAAAGACTGAAATGCCACAAAGAGGGAGTCCCAGCCCACAATGCTACTACAGAACCTCAGTCTGAAAATCCAGATGTCCCTAGTGCATTCACTGCCTCCATCAAAAAGTTCATCTTCACAGGTTCTGCAAACTCCACCTCTGACAATTCCCTTCTGAAGAACCTAAAGAAACTTACTCCAGACCAGACAAGGAGCTATGGAAATCTGCCATGGAAAAGGAACTGGAAAGTCTCAACACAAATCACATCTATGAAGTAGTACTCATTCCAGAGGGGGTAACTCCAATCACCTCCAAGCCAGTCTTCTGCATCAAACAGGATGCACAAGGCAAGGTTGAATGGTATAAACTCTGAATCATCACATGAGGATTCATCCAAAAGGAAGGAAGTTGACTACCAGGAGGTTTTCATTCTGGTTGCTAATCTGGACTCCATCCAGACCTTGGTCACCTTAGCTGCAAAGTACGATATGGAGTTAGACCAAATGAATGTGTCCACTGCATACTTTTAAATGGAGAACTGGAGGAAGAACTCTATATGTCACCTTTATAAGGTGTTCCAATCCAACCAGGTTACTGCTGGAAACCCCAGTGCTCTCTATATGAATTAAAACAGGCTGGCCAGACTTGGAACAAGACCCTTGACCAGAAGCTTGGAGATCTTGGGTTTACTCATCTGGATGCTGAGACATGCCTTTATGTCTTCTGAAAAGATGGTCAGATCTGTTTCCTAGTTGTCTACATAGATGATCTACTCCTAGCCACCTCCATCCAGAAGTTCATGGACTCCATCAAAGTGAAACTCTTTGCCTCATTTAAAATGCATGACCTTGAAGAAGCCAAGTATATCCTTGGAATCGAGATCAAGCAGAACTGGAAACTCTAGACCATCTCTCTATGCCAGTCACAATACTGCTGCACTATCCTTGAGCATACTGGCATGTCTGCCTGCAAACCAGAGTCAACTCTGATGCACACAACCTCCAGCTCTCTGCAACTGATCCTGTTGATGACCACACTATCCTGGAAATGAACATTGAAGGGAAACAGGTGTCTTATCTCACAGTCATCAGATCACTGATGTATCTCATGCTTGGAACATGACTGGACCTCACATATGCCATCAGAATGCTCAGCCATTTCAGTGCCAAACCCAAGCTATGTCACTGGGTGTTACGTGAAGTGTATGCCAATGTATGCTTACTTGACAACAACCTCAGGCAATGCTCACAAAGAGACTGACATCTAAGGAGTTGGCTTTCAAGAGACGACAAGGAAGATGAAGGATTCGGGTGAGGCTCAACTGAGGATAGTTCTGAAGAACTCAAAGGGTTGAGACTAGATGTTACACTTGTATTGTGCAGATCAAGAATAGAGAAGTACAAAGGATGTGTGACACTACTTATATGAAAGGTAGTCATGCATGGACCAACAGGATAAGAACTATACGGAATGACAAAGAACACAATGGAATGTTAAGGAATACTGGCTGACATAAGAAAGACAGTGGAGGAGGAATAAGTCTGATCAAAGCAGAAGAAGAGAAACAGAGTTGCAACTAGAGATGAGGATAAACCCTTTGGTAGAGTAAGTTGTTCCTCTCCATGAATGACTTGGAGAATGATAAAGAAAGAGAAGAACTCGATGGAAAGGAGATAAAATTGTAACATTACCCCCGCAATACAATCAAATCCCTGATTTGACCACTAGCCCTCTATCAACCCAAGACCTAGGCTCCCGAAGAAGAGGGTCCACCAAAGATCACAGTCACCTGAGAAGGGGAAAGGCATTCAAATGGACAGTCATTAACGATGTGCCCAGCTTGGAAACAAACAGTGCAGTTTTGATGGGGGCAAGCTCAACTGTTGTGGCCCCAGTTGTGACAGTAGTTACATTGGTGAATGAGACACTGGCGAGATGCGTGACCAGGAGTGGCGACATGGCAATGGAGGCAGGAGTATTCAGTGCAATCTTCACAATAGTGACCATTGCAGTGACATTGAAAACAAGTAGTGGTTGCAGATGCCAGGGAAGCTCGATAGAGTTCTGCTTGAGGAAGGATACAAGTGGGGGAAGAAAGGGCCTGACTGCCATCAGGAAGAGTGATAATACGTGGATGTTCAGTGGAGATTGGGATGGTGGCAGGTTTGTAGTCATCATTGGATTCAGAGGTATGTTTGATGGCAGTGGAGGTCTCAGACAGAGGAGGGGATGAAAGGCAGGATTTGAGGGATGGAGGGAAATAGGAAGAGGGAGAGTAAGGTGAGGAGAATGAAGAAGGAACTGATCAACACATTCTAAATATGAATTATGTTGGTTTTGTGGTAAGGATAAGAAGATTTGACAAAAGGTTGGATAGATGATGGCAGGTGTGAGAGTTTCAATGAAATGGAAGAAGCTGTGGAGATGGAGAATAGTTAAAATATGTGTAGGAAGAGCTTCTAAGGTGAAACGAAGAGGTACCTCATTGGTTTCTGAGGACTGGAGATATTGAGCAGATGAAACATCATGAAACAAGTAAATAAGCTCATGGGTGATAACATTGTCCTGATAGAGTGGATCATCTTCAAAGGAGAAGAGAATTTGGGGGGTGTCAATGATGGTGGCATAAAGGAGATGGGCAGTGAGGATAGGGAGGAACATAGGGTAAACATTTCAAGAATGCAGGGGTGAATTCAAGGTGGATTGTGGGGAAGGGACGACAGCGGAGGGGAGGAATGATATAGTGGATGGAGAGGCAGTTTATTTGTGAGATGCTCACAAAGAGACCATTGAGCAAAGGAAAAGCTGCCTTATCAGAGATGACGGCGACATTTATAAGAAAAAAGAATTGAGGTGGAGTGTCGGAGGTAGATTCAGGTTTCCAGGTGTTTTCTGCCAACAAATACCCTTTCTAGGACATCAGATATAATTGTTTGGCCCTGGGACCCTTGTGGAAGAGAATAGCCTCCACTTCATATTCTTCTTCATTATCGATGATGTCAGGTGGAGGTTTGAGAAAGGAAGGTTCATATGTTTCAGTGGAGTGATAAGACAATAAGAGAGAGGCATGGAAAACATCATGTATCTTCCAGGTATCTGGGAGTCAGAGTTGATAAGTAAGGGGGGATAAAACACAAGAGATTTCGAAGGGGCCCAATCTTTTGGGTGTGAGTT
>JBBPQO010000248.1:0-13156 GCA_038092535.1 Xerocomus subilludens | reverse complement strand
GTTGTTTATCACCAGTCTTCTTTGGAATGAAGAACACCGGCAAAGTTTGAGGCGACTTGGAAGGATGGATATACCCCTTCTTGAGCTTCTTGTCGATGAACATATGAACTTCCTCCATCTCGAAACAGTATAACCCTGCCTTTTCTCAGCACGAAATCAGGCTTGAGATCGATCACATGATCCCATGGTTTGTGAACAGGCATCCATTCCGATTCCTGTTGCGAGAAGATGTCAAGAAATTCGTGGTACTGTACCAGAATCTTCTCCACAAGATCAGGTTAGAAATTTCCACAATGAGTGAATGACAGCCCACCCATTATCCAGTTGATCTCTGGGTTATGATGGTAGAGCCAATCATATCTGACGAACATTGGATGCGTTCCTAAAGTAGTAATAAAAGCATCAATAATCTCAGAATGTCCATGCACATTGAGAAAAAGTTTCACTTTGAGTGTGATTTTACCAACTGCCCCTGGGGTCCCATTGGCGTTATGCACGCTTATAGGATGTGGGATAGGCGTTATTTGAATACCATGTTGAATACAAAATTGCGAGTCGATGAAAGTACTTGATGCTCCGGAATTCAATAAAGCATTAAGAGAAAGACTTTGCCATGACGCTGGGCCCTGTGAGGAATCGAATGTTAATTGGGAGCACCATCTGCCCCTTCATCATTAGTGTACTAGGTAACCGTCCAGGAGGGACCATCCAAGTGGTAGAAGAAGTGGGGGATTCAAAGGACTCGAGAGAAGAGTAAATTGAACCACTACGACAATGTAACACAGGGGAATTAAGCACGCCATTGTTTACTTCCAGTGCCGAGCTCTTTAAATGAGGCCCCCCTGTGGAAGTACACCTGTCGCAAAACACAGATGATATAGTACACTCAGGAAAATCTCAGTCAGTACAATCATATAGTTCGTGAGCACCCCCTGTGTTCACGAATGATCCTCTTTTAAAGCCTTGGATGCTTTCTCTTTGGCTTCAATAGTGATCTTGTCACGCCAGAAGGCTTCTGCTTCTTTGGTCGTATACGCCGAGATTTGGGTTTCTTTTGGTGGCAGTCCCTCTACACTCTGAACGCATTTCTTTGGCTCCTTGCAGAAACGTGCAATGTGACCAGCAACTCCACAATTATAGCATGTGCAGCTCTCATCCCTCTCTTGATCAATCGAGAGTCGACATCCATCGGAGTGCCCCGACCAGGTTGAATGCCTGTAGGAGTGAAACATGGCTGATGGGAAGAGTTTAAGCGAGAATACAGTGGGCATAGAGGTGGTCAATAGCTTGCTTGCATTCTAGACTGAAACTAAGGAGTTCCATGTTTGACAGCTACTTTTTCCATAGTGCACCCTATCTTCTCGTAGGCGACCTTGTGCCCAGTATAGTTGTCATCTGCAAGGGTCATGTGAAGGGACGCTTGAAGGTAGATTGAATATTGAACCACACCTTTCAGCAGTCTGGTGGCTTCCTCTGCCCCGACCTTTGCCTCTTTCTGAAGTACATGGAACTGCTGCATGAAGTCATCGATTCCAGTTTTCCCTTGTCGTAACTCCTTTAGCTTCTTGTACGATTCCCAGGCAAGCATTTCGATCTGGAAATACTTTGCAATGAGCTCTTGCAAGTCTGCCCACTTAGGCCAGGCAAGTGCAATGCCTCCAGCTTCTTCTTCCATTTCCAAGCACTTCTCCATCGTCAACAATGCAAAACCTTCTGCCTTTCCTTCAAAACGAGAGAGAACAGCGATAGTGCAAATCTTATCACTCTTCCATTCATGAGATACAACCCATAGATGTAACTTGGTCCACCAGAGTCAGAACTTCTCCTTGTTGCCATCCCATTTCCCAGGTTCGGTGATCTTCTTATATAGATCTGCTGAATTTCATTCTTCCTCGACCTCTCGTAAGGCTACTTTAATATCTTCTAAGTCGAAGGGGTTGTTCCCTCCAAATCCTGCTAATCCAGACATAGCTCCTTACTGTCCCGTATCTTTCAACGAGACTCTAGGAAGTTCTTGATAATAAACCTGCAAACATCCGGTACATTGGACCTGTTTTGCGCTCGAGTAAAGAGCCTTATCCAAGTGTTGCGAGAGCCAAACTCCAATGCTAACCCTCAAGGGCAAGACACTCCCAAAGGCAAACAACGAGTAAGAGATGGGTGATGAATAAGATGGTGAGGATGCTCAAGTCGAAGACTAAATGCATCAGAGAGAAGGCAGCGCTCAGGCAAAGGCTGAATATGCTAAGAGTGTAGAGCAGGACAATAGCCAGACCTTAATTTAAGGCTCAAGTATGGGTGCTGAATACTGTTGAACAAGTGGATAAGGCTGGGAAGACCAGCCGTCTAACTACTGTTTATATACATGAGGGGGCACACACGGATCTGCGCAGTTATGCAGTCAAAAGCGGCCCTAAAGTGTACACAAAAGAAAAGGAATGATGTGGCCGCAGCTTGCGCAGTTGGACATGTTTGTCGATGGAGAACAAAGGAACACATGCGTATATGCATGCGTGCACTGAGTTACGTATAACAGAAGTCTGAAGTCATCAGCGTAGTAGTGGAGAGAGAAAGAAAATAAGTCCTAGACGCTCAAATGTGTAGTGTACAGGTGAGCACTCGTCTTCAAGGATGAGTGTAGTTGGAATGAGGATGAAAGAACGTACAAGTTACAACAAAAGCTACCTTTCCACCACTATGTCTTTCCTCTCCTCTGCTGTCATCTCTTCATCACAATCTACTTCCAGCTCTTCTCTTCATTCCTGGAATGTCTATCTGATGTTTCTTTCTACTCATGCCACCCATCTCTTGTATGCCATGGCTATCAACACCCCCCATATCCTCTTTTCTTTCAAAGATGATCTGCTCTACTAGGACAATGTTATCACTGACGAACTTATCCACCTATTCTATAATGTTTCTTCAGCCCAACATCTTCAGTCTTCCAAAACCAATTAAATCCCTCTTTGCTTTGTTCTGGAAGCCCTCCCCATGCACATTTTAGCTATTCTTCATCTCCATGGCTTCTCTCATTTTATCAAATCTCTCACACCTACTATTATTTACCCAACCTTTCATTGTATTTTCTTATCTTTACTGCAGAACCAGCATGACTCTTACCTGGAACATGTCGATCAATTTCTCCTCCACTCTCCTTGTCTTACTCTTACTCTTCCCATTCCCCCTCCATCCCTTGAATCCCATCTTTCTTTCCCTCCTCTATCCAAAACTTCTACCATCATTGAACTCAACTCCAAGTCTGACGACTGCTATGAACCTCCCACTATCCCAGTTCCCACTGGACATCCTTGAATAATCACTCTTCCTAATGGCAGTTATGCTCTTTCTTCTTCTACTCATATCCTTCCTTGGGTAGAACCTCACCATACTCCCCCAGCATCTGCAACTACTACCTGCTCTCAGTGTCACTGTAATGGTCACTATCACAAAGATTGCACGGAGTACTCCTGTCTCCACTGCCATGTCACCACCCCTGGCCATGCATCTCACCAATGCCTTGTTCACCAATGTGACTACTGTCACAACTGGGGTCACACCAACCAAGCATGTCCCCATCAAAACTGCAGCATTTGTTCTCAAGCTAGGCACATTGTTAGCGACTGTCCATTTGAATGCTTATCCTCTTTGCAAGTGACAGCCATCTTTGTAGGACCATCTTCATTGGGAGTTTAGCTCTTGGGTCAATAGAGGGCTTTTGATTGAATCTGGGATTTGATTGTACTGTGGGAGTAATGTTATGATTTTACTTCCTTTCCACCATATTATTCTTTTTCTCTATTACTTTCCATGTCACTCTTGGAGAGGGACAACTTACTCTATATAAAGGTTCATCCTTGTTTCCAGTTGTAACTCCATTTCTCTTCTTCACCTCTGATTGGACTTATCTCTCCTCTGCTGTCTCTTTTATGTCAGCTAGTATTCCCTAACATTCCATTGTGTTCCATGTCCTTCCATTCCATTCTTATCTTCTTGGTTGTGCATAATTCCCTTTCGTATAAGTATCATCACACCCCCTTTGTATTCTTCATTCTTGATCTGTGCAATACAAGCATAACATCTAGTCTCAATCCTTTGAGTTCTTTGGAACTGTCCTCAGTTGAGCTTCTACCCAATCCCTTGTCCTCCTTGTTGTCTTTTGAAAGCCAACTCTTCAGACGTCAGTCTCCTCATGAGTATTGCCTGAGGACTTTGTCAAGTAAGCAGACATCAGTGTACACTTTGTATAACAGCAATACTCATGAGGAGACTGATGTCTGAAGAGTTGGCTTTCAAAAGACAATGAGGAGAACAAGGGATTGGGCAGAAGCTCAACTGAGGACAGTTCCAAAGAACTCAAAGGATTGAGACTAGTTGTTATGCTTGTATTGCACAGATTAAGAATGAAGAATACAAAGGGGGTGTGATGATACTTATATGAAAGGTAATCATGCATAGACCAAGAAGATAAGAATGGAATGGAAGGACATGGAACACAATGGAATGTTAGGGAATACTAGCTGTTATAAGAGAGACAGCAGAGGAGAGATAAGTCCAATCAGAGGCAAAGAAGAGAAATGGAGTTACAACTGGAAACGAGGATGAACCCTTCTATAGAGTAAGTTGTCCCTCTTCAAGAGTGACACAGAAAGTGATAGAGAAAAAGAATAATATGGTGGAAAGGAATTAAAATTGTAACAGGTTCAGACAGCCATCAAGGCCAAAGGAGGATACACCTTATATTAATTTGCAATAGTCCTGAATTTGCAACAAAACTATTCCAATAACATGAGTGATTTGAAATGGTTATATTGCCACAACTACTAGACCAAATCACATGATGCCAGGGTCAGTTTGTAGCCAGGAATGTATACTCTGTTTGGTCACACTAATACTAAGTGAAATTCCCACATGTGCAGAGTGCTTCACATAGTGTATCAGAGTCAGTTATTGGAACAGTCTTGTTGTCTACTATAAATCAACATAGAGGTAGTAGAGAGTAAGGTTCTATTCAAGCTCAGATGTCTGAGTTCTAGTTTGTATACTTACATAACATGTGAACTAGTTACTAGATATGATATACCTTAAACTTCTTGTGCAGTGCAAGCTGAATTTCCAAGGTCACCCTAGAGCTTTTGCCACCAACTATGCTGAAGTCACCTTTGCACAGTTTTACCTTGAGGGCACTGCTCTCAAATTGTTTGAGCCAGACCTTCTCAAGATGGAAGATTCTGATTGCTATCTCCTTTGAATAAAAACTATCAGGAATTTGTCCTCAAACTCTGGGAAAATTTTGGTCTGCATGACCCTATTGGTGATGCAGAATATCAGCTGGATCACTTGTTGATGAAAGATAGTCAGTGAATTAACAAGTATGTGGTCAAGTTTAATTGGATTGCTTTGCAAGTCCAAGGTTTTAGAGAAGATGCCCTGTGGCATCACTTCTGCAATGGTCTACCAGATCATATCAAGGATGAGATCTTGTGCACTGGCAAACCTTCTTCACTCTCTGAGCTCTATACCCTCATCCATGCTATTGATGCTCACTATTAGACACATAAGTCCAAACTATCACACCAGTCAAACCAGACCTCCAAACCATCTACCAAGTTATCCTCCAACAAAACCTCCAACAAAACTCCAGTGTCCACTCCCAGTAACTTTGGTGGCAAGTTGCCTAAGGATTTGAAAGAGTCCAAGGGAAATGCTTCCACCCCCTCTGCTACTCCAAATCAGTCTAATCTTGTGTCTAAGCTAGGCACTGATGGCAAGCTTACTCCTGTGGAGCAAAAGCATTGCTTTGACAATAAGCTCTGCCTGTTCTGTGGTCTAGGCAGTCACATGGCTAAGGATTGTATGAAATCCATGTCTCAGGCTTCCAAGGGCCATACTGCAATAGTAGCAACTTTGGTACCCTCCACTACAGAGGTGAAAAATAGTCTGCAACCTCTGTAACTCCACACAGCTGGAAGGTTGTATTGACCTCAACTGTGCTACTAAGGAGATCCATCTCAACATGTCCACTCTTTCTGATCCAAGTCTCTTTTACCATCAGTCTCTCTTGCCTCCTTTTCCATTGCATATCCAATACACATTCCACACAGGGTGGGTTGGTACCAATGTCATGCTAATCACCCACCCTGCACAGAGTAGGTTGGTACCAATGGTATGTCCAACACACACCCCACACAGGGTGGGTCAATACCAATGGCATGCTGATCACCCACCTTGCACAGGGTGGGTTGATACCAATAGTATACAACACATTCACCCCGGGCAGGTTGGGTCAGTACTGATCACATTCCAAACTCACACTCTGCACAGGGTGTATTAGTATGAATGATCTACCTATCATCCCCCTTTTCAGAATTGGTCAATATGGATGCTATACAATATACCAACACCCTGCAGGGTCTGTCACCATGGTCAACCATCTGCTGCATCCTGGCCACTTCATTACCCTTGGTCACTCATGATATGTGGCCCATCTCAGGTTTGGTAGCAACTGATATCCAGATTACAAGCAGGTTAGAATGCTCTACATGACAGAAATACTGTGGTAACAATGGTGGCCAATATTAGTACATTGCAAATTTATACATTGACAACCAACAGGCAACTGAGACTGTGGTCTTGATCTGATTGCCTGAAAATCAAGGAAGAAAAGACTAGTTGCAGTTTAGTTGTGCCCAAAATAAGGGCAAAAACTGGACTGGACTGGACTTTTCAACACTAAGTGGGTATGAAATGTGGGATGGTGCTTACTGCAACACAGACCAGAGCAAGTGCTTCACAAAGGCTTGGATGCCTGGGTCCTTCTCTTATGCAGGGACTTTGGTACAACCTTGAATGAAGTAGAAGTGGGCTGTGAAGTTCTAGAGGACCAGTGGGGACATTCATAGACCAGACCAGTTATTCTTGTTGTCACCTTTGTTTATTGCAAAGAGAAATTGATTTTTCTTCTTTATATCAATTGCAAACTGTGTTCACATCATGGGATCCAAGAAGTCAGTATCCTTGGCAAAAGTTGCAGTGATATCTAACACTGCTGCTGCAGCCAACCCTTATGCCAGTTGTTGAGATTCTGTTTTGCCTGGCATGTGAGTTGTGCAAACAGTTAGTAGGACAAGGCCAAAGGAACATTTGTACAATGCTGTAGATGGGGTCATTGGTGATGATGGTGGGCTCAATTTTCCTGTTTCTATTTGGAGGTACATCACTCTTGTATGGAATTCAAGATAACCTGTCCTGGGTGTTGACTGGTATTCTTTGGACATGTGGTAGGGCATGCCATCTGAGTATGCAAAGTAGGTGAGTGAGTGTTGCAAGCAAGAGAAAAAAATGAAAAAAAAATGACAAGGATCATAATTTAGAGCACAGTGATAAACAAGCAGACCCTGGTCTATTTCTTTTGACACCAATGCTGTGGTTGTCATGCTAAGCTGAGTAAGTCAATAAGCCAATAAGTCTCACTTTTGTCTTCAAAGCTTTGTCACCCTAAATCATAACCATCACTTTTTTTTTCAGAAATTACAGCAAGTAGTGGGGTGGGGGCAGAGGGTGGCAGGGCAGAGGGTCAGGCATCATGAGCAAATACTTTGCTTGTGGCTGGCAGGGATCAGTTTTTTTTTCAGAAATCTTAGGCAGGCAGTGGGGCAGTAGTAGAGGGTCAGGTGTTGTGAGCAAATGCTTTGCTTATGGCTGGCAGGAATCACTCACTGGTGTGAAGTATCAGATAAATTGACAGAAATGTGGCCTTGTGGTGTTTGTTCACAGATGCCATAGAAGTTCAAGAAAAAAGAAGCAGTGGGTTATCCAGGACCCTTGCCATGCCTTACTCTGTTCTCATTCTCTTTACTGTCCACTTCCCACTCATGATCATCTTGGTCAGTCATATGTCATTCAAATAACTCACTATCACTATACTTTCACTGTTCACCACATCCCTTGTCTTTTGGTTCAAATCAGCCTCCAGTCTCAGACATCACCAGTCTGTGGCATACAGTTATTCATTTGACTTATCTACCACAAGTCAGACATCATTCACCCAGCCCACTCTCCCATCCCAACTAGCACTAGGAATGATCCATGACTACCATGACCTTCTCACAGGTAATGTTATGCTATTCAATTCTCAAAGCACAATAGTCACTGACACCAACATAGCAGATATTTGTGATTTGGATGGACTACCAATTCACCCTGATTCATGCCCTCTCTCCCTTTCAGACAGAAACTCAGATGATTGGACACCATATGGGTCTCACTTATGCTTTGAGATGGCAGAATTTCTCTTCAGGATAGTAGAGATGTTATCAGGAGACATTGACTTTTTATGTGATCTGTGTGGTCACTCTCTATTCATAGACAATGCTCACAAAACCAGCACTGGCAGACCTCCACCCATTGATCACAAGGAACTGTATGATACAATTAATGCTACTCCACTTGGTAATGTTCAATGGAAGATTTTTCAGCTCCAGTACAATGGTGAGCAACCTGTGGAACAAATCCCTCCTTGGATGAATAAATCATATGAGTTTTGGTATTTCTCTGCCTACTCCTTGGTGGCCAACATGCTGTCAAACACAGATTTTGATGGCAGGTTCAATTATGTACCTTTTCATGACTTTACCTGACATGACCATCAACATCTCATTTTTCCTGTTTATATATCAACAAACCCACCCAGATTCAGCCCTTGAGCCTGTCAAAGTCCAGAGAAACCAAAGGATCTAGAGTTAGTGGTGCTAGTAGGTCCAGAGTAAGTCTGGGACTACAGTACATGAGCTATATGAATGGTAAGGTAAAAAGGGACATACCTCAGTTGCTGCCAAGTGTTACATGAAGCATATACCAATGTCTGCTTACTAGACAACATCTTCAGGCAATACTTACAAGGAGACCAATGTCTGAAGAGTTGGCATTCAAGAGATGACAATGAGGACAGAGGTTCAAGCTTAAGACTTGACTAAGGATGGTTCAAAGGCACTCGAGGGATTGAGACTTAAGTTACACTTGTATTGCATAGATCAAGAATGAAGAATACAAAGAATATACAATGCTATTTATAGGAAGATAAATGCACACAGACCAAAGACCAAGGAATAAAGAAGAAGGTTGAGAAACACAATGGAAGGTTGAGGAAAACAAGCTGACATAAGAGAGACAGTGGAGGAGATAGTAAGTCCAATCAAAGAAGAGAAAGGAAAACAGAGGTGTGACCCAAGATAAGGATGAACCCCTCAGTGGAGTAAGTAGTTCCCCTCCAGGAATGACAAGAAGAGTGGTAGAGAAAAAGAATGATATGATGAAAAGGAAGTAAAATTGTAACACCAAAAGCACAAAAACAACTGAGATGTACAAAAGTAGACACATGCCAAATAGTGTGGGTTAAAGGCATACTCATACCTTAACATGATGCAGGAAAAAGGTAGATGAGGAAATATGGTAAAGGAGGTCTTTACTGAGTATGTGAGCCCAAGGGACAACATGCCCTAGAGGTAGCATCTACTCTATGGAGTTTGCTTTAGGGATTCTGGACCTCTGGACTTCTGGACTTTCTTTCCCTGGTATTCTGTCAGAACCTCACCACCATTTCTGAAACTTTGCTGGATGTGTTCAGGTCTCTAATTCAGCCTCTGTGACTTTTGTGGCACCCAGTGACCCAAGTGGCATCAGTGGCACATGGGATGAGCTTATTCAAGCCAATGGCAACAGGGTCTGGCATCAGCAAACCACTTAATGTCTGTGTTGCGCTGTACAGTGATTTGAGGAATTTTTGTAAAGTGCACACAGTGCATCACAGATGCATAATTAGACAATTTTTTTTCATGCACTATATTCACTGTACACACTGTACTGTACTGTACAGTGGGGGTCCAATCTGTACCAACATTAGTGGTTTACTGATGGGCATGGTATGACTGCATATTGGTTAGCACAGATGACACAAATCAGGGAATGCTGGGCATGGATATTGCATATGTTTACTGTTCTTTCTCTTTTGTTCATACTCCTGTCCATGTGCCCTTGGCTGTTGGTTTGACCACATTGCAGATGAGCCAAATAAACTGACTGGTATATGAATGGTTGCACGATCATTTGATGGTGACATGGAGAATTTCACTGTGATTTATATGAATAATATTGTTTGTAGTGCCCACTTACTTCCAATTTTTGGACATCAGCCAGTACCTCCTTCTGTCTTGTTCCACAACACTTTAGATATCCTCTGGGGGTTCTATCTCAATAGTTTTGCAGACCACCACACATTTGAGATCACATCATAAGTTAGTCATGTACTATGTTGTTACTATGTTGTTGGAATATGTGCATGTAGTGGCATAGCCATGGATTACATAATCACACTGGTATACAAAGCTTTGTGTTGTAGTTAGACACCTCAGCTGGTTTCCCAACCACTGAGACTTCTACAGTTTCAATAGGTTATGAGCCCTGGCACTCAGCATCTAAAAGTCAGCCAACTCAAAACTCATTATATTTGATACCATATAAAGGATAGGTGCTGAACTTACTCCTTTTAGAGTCACTTATGGGTGCTTTGGCCAATGAGAGGCTTGAAAAGTGTCATTGAAAGAGTATGTCAAGAATACATTATTCTACAGCTTTGCAGATGAGTGAGGCCATTGGAAATCAGACTTGCTTGGGAAAATTATGCCTTACTTGGGACAACTCAAAAACAGGAAGAAAGTTCTCATAAGGTAGGGCTCACACAGATTCATCCAACATCACGTGGTTTGATGGCTTCAGAGTGTGACAAAGTGCTATTCAATCAAATTTAAAACATGTGTGCTAATTAAGTACATTCTGTAACCAACATTTTCTAGTTACAACTTTAATACATATTTAGTTGGTTGTCATTTATCTGAAAAGCTGTTGCAGGATTTGATTTTGAGCTAACAAGACTTAGTGGAGTGAAAAAAAAAATAAAGTGAAAATGAAATATTTCAAGTTACACCAGAGACTCGCCAGGTCACAGTGCACCCAAGTGACTGCATGAACATGGGTCCATGAAGACATTGCTCTGAGAACAGAGCAACAAACTTCTCCAAGGGACATCTACCAAAGCATGCCTGGACAGAGGCAAACACTGAAAAAGTGCATTAGCATCACAGAAGAACATTAGACAATGTGTCACTCACCAGCAATGTTTCCTAGATGCTTCCTAGATCAGAACTCATGCTGCCTTGTGGTGAAAATGAAGCAAGACATCAAACCACAGATGGAACACAGACCTTTGTTCCTCAATGAAGCCCAGCCAAGCACCTGGTTTCAGATGTTCCAGTCCGAGTAACCCCTGATGAACCATGTTGTGCTGTTTTCAATGATGTGACAAACCAATCAGCACATCAGCAAGAACACCAGCACAACAAGCCTGGCAGTGGCTGTGCCTCAAGTGCCAGAACAGAGCTAGAAAGCAATAATGTCATGATGAATGAAGGTGAGGATCTCACCATCATGGCAACTGGCAGCAGGTGATTCAAACCTCAGGATGAACCAGTGTACTTGCCAGACAAGTTGAGTGAGTGTGAAGTTCAGGACATGGGTGGGCTGCTGGGCAAGGAGCTTGCATAGTCCCAACTTGGAGTGTCAGGACTTGGACTTGCCATTGAGCTTCGCTTGCCACCATGACTGAAGGATATCAAGGAAGCCTTGGAGGCCATTCAACATCTTCTCAAGCCACCTCATACATCCAGAGTTGGTTACTATTGGGCAAAGTTTCCACCTACATTGAAGGAGAGATTGGAGGGAATGAAAACCCTCTTGTGGCTGTTCTGTGATGCAACACAAAAGGTTGAAGAGCAGGGTGGCTTTTCTCCCCAGTGGATTGCATCATTACTATAGGCCGCACACACTGTCATGAAGGGGAGGTGGTTTGCATGCAACCTCCATCAGTGGGTGAAGGCATATATTGCAGATCAGGAGGAACTTCCTTGGGATCACCATGGCAAGTGGAAATCATCAATGATTGATGATGAAGAGCTTGCATCTGAGCTCAATCTTCATCTGCAAACAGTTGGCAAGTTTGTCAAGGCAGGCGATCTCGTGCAATACCTGTCATGTCCAGACGTTCAGGAGTGGTTTCAACTCAAAAAAACCATTTCACTTGCCACAGCAAAACACTGGATGCATATGCTAGGGTACTGGTGGCAGCACAACCACTGTGGGCAATATGTTGATGGCCACGAGCATCCAGATGTCGTTGACTATCGACAGGACATCTTCATCCCACGGTGGAAAGAGATGGAGAGACGCATGCAACACTGGTCGAAGGATGGTGCCACCAAGGAAACACTGGAGCTTCTGGAGGGAGAGCAGCCAGTTATTGCATGGCGACATGATGAATCAACATTCTATGCTAATGATCGGCGCCACTCTGGATGGGTGAAGGTGGATGCGAGTGCTGATCCACAGGCGAAAGGAGAAGGGAAATCCATAATGGTTTCAGACTTTGTCTCCCCCGAGTTTGGTTGGTGTCAGGCGGCAGACGGACGAAACCAGTCAGACTATATCAAGCAGCTAGTTCACGCAGCAAAACTACTTGGGCTACTCGGACTGCTAGATGGCACTGAAACAAGGCCAGCGGACGAATGGAACCCTCGGATTCAAGCCGCGTGGCTGCGCAATAATACTGAAGCGCAGTACCTACTCGTCACGACCACCCCAATCCTCAATCACGACCACCTCTACCATAACATGACTGCGCACGAATGGTTCTTGCAGCTGCAAGCTCTATTTAGCAAGCCTCTGACTACTACTACGACATTAGCGATACCCTATGAGAAGGTGCCGCGCGTGGCTGCGCAACCACCAAAACACTTCAACAGCACCTGTCGGAAGTGTGGCGAGCCAGGTCACCGAGCGCGGGAGTGTGAGCAAGCTGAGATCTCACAGAGGAAGCACACAAGTCCAGACGCCGAGAAGAGAGGCAGCGGGAGACGTCGACACCGAGAACGCGACGCAAACAGTTCCCAACGAGTCACGCCGAAGAAAGGGAAGGGCAGCGAAGCAGAGAATGCCTGCTGGGATGACGACGCAGACACAGAAGTCCAGCGCGCATCACCAAAGCCCCGGAGTCCCCAAATGACAGGTCGACAGGTCAACGCCAAGACCGCTGACACGACGATCCCAAACG
>JBBPQO010000247.1:0-13191 GCA_038092535.1 Xerocomus subilludens | reverse complement strand
GGACATGATCAACAAGAGCCTTGGTGCATAATGTAAGTAATTGTTCTTGCCATTCATACACCACCCTTGTTGAACTACAGCTGGATGTTGCACAATCACATTCGACATTGACTGCACAGATAATGTCCTAGTAGTGTCAGTGGATCAGGCCATTAGTTATGTCAAATAACATGCAAAAAATAATCACACCAAGGGAGGAAAGACAACCTTGTTTCTTGTATGGGATACCAGATGCAAGGCATGTGTAGTTGAAGATGCAGCTGTGGAAGGAATTTCATCAAGTGTAATGATGACATGAGAGGCAATAAGCTGCTCAAAGGGAATCAAAATCTTGTGTATTTTTCCAATCCAATTGTCTTTGTCCTGTTTGATGATAACATGGGATCCTACTCTAGGTCTATCTCCATATCTTGCAGTGATGGATCCAACTCTTTAACAATGAGTGGCATGGAGACTGGCACATGCACCCCAAAGATATTGCACAGCTTGAGTGTCCTGCCAATTAAGAGGGTAGTCAATTTCTGAAGGCTCATCTGAGTCTTGCCTTGTATGTGGTTGTAAGGCTGCTGAACCTGAATACAGAATTGGAGGATGGAGCAGAAAGTGAAACTTCAGCTTTGTCAACAAGATGCTTTGTGCACATTGTGTGCTGGTCTGAGAAAGTTTTTGATCACAGGCAATATCTTGTCCTAGGAATAAATCAACATTTGTTAATGGTGTATGTTTGATCAGAAAATAAGAATACAAACAAAATAGGACACTGTATTCTCAATTGACATATGCCAAAGCAATACTACATGTTGCCCAACTGCCACCCAACCATTGAGAACCAACTGTAGGACAAGGTCATAGACCAGGTATGGAATGACTTGCACAAGACCTTTAAAGTGCTGCCCAATGAAAGCTCCTTTATACTTCACAATATATTCAGCAGTGAGCATAGGAGAGTCAAACCCATCTTTCTCAACAGATTCCAGTTGAATTTGAGATAGTTTGAGTAGCTGGCCTTTGTCAAGGATAAACACTGTTTGTCCCAAAAAATACTTGATGACACCAAGCAGAATGATGTGCAAGATCATTGTTGGAGCATGAGTCCTCACATTCTGAGGAGTGGATTGATACAATCATTGACAGATCTATCTCCAAGGAGAGGCCCGAGTTTATGCTCCAAGCATGCCATTACTTGAGCCTCTGACATAGTAGGTATTCCTGCTGATCTCTTTTGCAGAGATTTCCCAAGTTCAGATAAGCAACTGACAATAGCAGCAGTCATGGTATCATGAACACCAGACTGGCTAACAGCCTTGTTGACTTTGTCTGTTCTGCCAGAGAGCATGGCCAGCTCCATCTGTTATTTGATTTGAGTATGAGTATCAATTGGAGTTTGTAACTTGCCAGACTAATGAAAGCAAGTTGGTTCAGTTTAAAGCAAAACAATATAACATACCTGAAAAATATTGCTATATTCCTTATTGGTTTTCTTCTCCACAGTGGTCCCACCAACCTTGCAGGTGCAACAGAAGTGATTGCACCTGAGACCACCATGGCTGCACTCCTCTGCCTGTATTGGATTGTCACTTGCAAGAAGCAGAGTGTATGGAATAAGCATAACTTCCTCTTGATGCTTGACATCATATGTAAGATGATGCTGTGCATCACCTTTCTTGTTTAGAAATGGTTGCCAGCACCTAACAAACAAAACAAAACAAACTTACTTGATGGAATCTCAGACACCTTGCATGAGATCCATTGGAGATGCATGTGGCAATGCTGATATAAAGTGGATTGTAAATTCCTGCTTCAGGATCTCCTGTGGCAGCAAAGCATTTGGCATGTAGATCATGTGGTGCTTGTTCCACTGTTTCAATGTCATCCACAAATAGAACAAGGGGTACAGAGTAGACCATTCATCTACCAGACTTCTCCCAAAGCAGGTTTGGCATTAAATTGGAAAATGCTACAGAGGATGCTGTGTTGTTCAGAAGCTCAGACAGTCCTGCAAGTTGATAATGAAGTGACTGACCCATGAATTTGCTGATGGATGGACTATCTCAACTCTGGAGGTCTATAAACACGTTGAAGAAGGTTGAAACTGGAAGAATGACCATCTCTGGATCAATCACAAATCCAGCCTGCAATAACTGATAAGATGTGTGAATGAGAGTTGGAGACAAAGACAAACCATCATTTTCGAAACCTTGTGTCCAAGTGCTAAGAGTTTTGGCACCACAGCTTGTGTTAATGTTTGTGCTTGAAAATTTTTTTTTGGAAAGAAATATTGATCTGTCACTTGTTGGAGAAGGTCATTGACAAAATAGATTGAGTTGTCAGAGCAAACACATGGAGGTGCAAGATCATCAGGAAGGTGGTCCACCATTTTACTTCCATGATGAACCTGGGACATGTGACCTTGTCCATCTTTGGGATATTCTTGCATTGGAAATCATGTAAGGGGGTTTGCAAAGTCCTAAACAATACATAAGGATGTTATGGCTTAGCTCACAATGGTTGCTAGAATCATGACTTACCATGGAAATTGCCTTGGAAACATTGTTAAGATAGAACACACACTCCAACAGTGTTGTTACTTTCTCAGTGGAGCTTCCAAGCAACTTCATAAATTGTTCCTGTGCTTTCTTCATGGCATCCATAGAAGGAACCTTGGGTGCACCAAGTCTCTCTGCCCATTGCAGGATTGTGGCTTTTTGTGCATGTGAGAACCTTAGGTAGGGTGAAATGAACAGAATATAAGTCAATAATTCCTGAACATACATATATATTAGTAGAAAGTAGTGAAACCATGTCTATACATATGTATGGGCATCATCTTCCAAGGATATAGTGGTTCTTCAGGAGATATGTCCACAGCCACCTTTGACTTGGTTCAGTGACAAGAGGTGCTGTTGGCAATCACTGCCTACCAGTTAATGAAAATACAGTAGGGATTAGTAAAATACATACCATCAATATCTATGCCAAAGTTGGCAAAGATTGCCTCTGTATTTGTAGCAGGATCTTCTTTGATTTCTTCTTTGACACCAAGTTCATCTTTGAAAGCTGGCAGAACACTGGAGAAGAGCAACTCACCTCTCTCAATTCTTTGCTGCATTTCTGCATAGTAGTTGTCCAAATTTTCTCTTCCTGGAACTCCTCCCAGAGCTGATCTAGCAGTACTGCAGCATTTGCTGGCTTTCTATTCACAATGTCAGAAATTCATGGTAAGGCCATATGATGCTGTATTGATTGTGGCAACTCACCATGTATCACAAACAACAAATCCAGAAAAAGAGCTGGGGACCTGACTTGAACAGGTGAAAGTCTTGCTACTTGCTCCATTCTGCATTTACAAAGGTCTCAGATGTGTTTCCTTGAGCTCACATGATCCACAGCATGACAATGGCACATGCATTCCTGACCACAAGGAGCAGGCAGGCAGACCAAGCAGATAACATGACATGGGTTGTCCCTAATCTCTGTGAACACTGAAAAATTGGTTAGACATGATAGAGACCCAATGTTATGATTTTACTTCCTTTCTATCGTGTTCTTCTTTTTCTCTATCATTCCCTGAACCATTTGTGGAGAGGTACGGCCTATTCTACTGAAGGGTTTATTCTCATCTCCAGTCATAACTCTGTTTCCCTTCTTCATTTGTAAATGGACTCATCTCTCCTCTGCTGATTCGTTTATGTCAGCCAATGTTCCTTGATATTCCATCATGTTCCACATTCTTCCTTTTGATTCTATTCCCTGGTCCATGCGTCTTCCTGGATCACATAAGTACAATTGCCCTACCTTGTATTCTTTATTCTTGATCTGTGCAATACAAGCATAACATCTGGTCTCAATTCCTTGAATTCCTAAGAACTATCCTCAGTCAAGCTCATGCTTAATCCCTCATCTTCCTTGTTGTCTCTTGAAAGCCAACTCCTCAGATGTTGGTCTCTTTGTGAGCATCACCTGAGGTTGTTGTCAAGTAAGCAGACATTGGCATATGCTTTGTGTAACATCCAATCAATACCATTAGGATCAAGAGAGGGAGGTTTGATGACCTGGCCATATTGAGTCTGGGCAGGGCAAGCAGAATCCAGATTGATTGAATTTCAATTCATGATGAAACTTGATCATGTGCCTTTTTAGCAGTTTCCAATGCAAGGGTCTGATGCTGGGAGCACTTGGGCAAATCATGGTCACCCCTCAATATTTGTTTCAATGTTCAACCACAATATCAATGCCTTGCATACAGAATGGTTCTTTGATCCCTTGCACATGCTGCTGCCTTCCCATTATTACCACAGCATCATACTCTTCTCAAGTGTCTCTTATCATTCCTAGCAGACATGCATTCCCAGCTTGTCTTTACAATTAGTCTGCTATGAAAGCAGTCAAGTTGCTTGAACAAGGCCATGGTCTCTTTTGATGTCAGCTCACTATCCTCTTGGGCTGTTCTCCACTTGACAATGTCATCATATCTGGGCCAAAAGGACAGATAAATTAAAGAGACAAGATCATTTCACATGTGTGACCTCACTCATTTGTAATGTGCTCAATTCACCTGTTGCAGACCAACATGACCATGTTTGGCATCTCAATGTGTAGTTGAAAAGGGTCATGTCCAATATTTGTAGTGTTTTAAAGTCTGGTCCAGTCTGATTTTTGTGCCAAAATGTGCATAACTGGTCCAGAACCAATCTTTTTTGTCCAGAGTTTTCAGGCAACCAAGGCTGAGACTGCAGTCTCAGTTGCCTGTCAGTCCTGTCCATGGGTGCAACCAGTACCTGACTGGTTGCAACTGCTTTGCTGAGTCAGCACCATGAGTTCCCACCATGCAGTGCTCAGTGCTCAGTGCTCAGCACTTGCATCAAGTCACTCACCATCTTGCCAGCTCACCCTCTGACCATCCATGTTCCTCTCCCTCTCCCTGCTCTTACTCTTGCTCTCAGCCTGGTTGCACTGACTCCACCACTTTGCATGCATGCCATGCATTGTTGTTGCAAGCCAGCACCCTCACTCTCGCCTTGGCCCCACCTCCACCACCACCTCACATTCACATGCAAGTGAGCATGGATACATATGCAGCACATTTGTGTTGGTATCTGTCAATGTGTCATCCTCTGTCTTGCCATCCACCTCACCACCTCACCATCTCACTTGCTCACTTGCTCACTCACTTGCTCACTCTCACTCTCCCTCCCTTCATCTTCCTCCCTCACCCCTCTCTTGATGTCCTCACCACCTTGCCATCTCTCTCCATCTCTTTCTCTCTCTCCATCTGTCTCTGTCTCTGTCTCTGTCTCCCTCTGTCACTGTCACTCCCTCTTTCTCTCTTTCTCACTCCCCTCTCTTGATGGGTTGCCATCCACCTTGCCACTTTGCTCTCTTCCTCTTGCATGCACACACAAGTGAGCACAGTTACCCACTTCACTGTCTCTCCCTCTCTCCCTCTCTTGACATCCTCACCACCTTGCCTCTTTGTCTCTCTCTCCTTCTCCCTCTCCCTTCCTCTCTTCCTCTCCCTCTCCCCTCTCTCAACATGTTGCCATTCACTGCACCACCTCACCCTCCCACTCTCACATACACATGCTAGTGAGCATGGATACCCATGCAGACAGCATGTCTGCATGAGTATGCATGCTCATATGCATACACCCTCCCTCACCCTCTCACCCTCTCACCACCTCACTCTCTTCCCCCAACCTCTCACCACCTCATCTTTTTGCTCTTGCCCTTTGCCCCCTCTTTCCATCTTTCCATCTTGCCATCCATGCAAGTGAGCATGGGTACCCACACAGACAGCACATCTGTGTGAGTATGCACACTCATATGCATGCTTATTCTTATTATATTATATATGTATACTTATTATATTTCATGTATAACTAGTAGTACCTAAGACTTAAGTCAATAATATATATATGAACTGGTCTGCTAAAAGACTGGTCATGACTAGTTGCCAACCAGTCTGACCATGCATGCAAATTCCAGGCAACCAGACTGCACATGATCCAGATTGGGCAGGACTGGCAACCATGGTGCAGTTGCAACTGCTGTTGGTCCAGTTTGGGTGTTGGTCTTTTGTCTGATCCTAGACTGGACTTTAAAACACTGGTGTCATCTGCATGATTAGATCCTCACAACTCCCACAATTATGTCTCAGGCCCAGGCACAAATTGACCCTGTTCTAATGGAACAATCCACAGGCACCTCTGTGAACACTGTTGCAAACAAGCACAAAGACAATGTTGCAGACAAGGCAATAGGGAGAAAGAAAAAAGCCAAGTAAGTGTCCTCAATGTCCAAGTCTATAAGCTAATTAGTTCTTGAAGAACCACCAGCAGCCAAATGGACTTCAATAAAGCAAAGTATGAGCTTGTCAGAAGAAAGCTTGTGTGCCTTTCACACCCCTTTGGATCTCTAAGAACTGCAAACAATGTTGGAATAAAGATCAAATCTGGTCATGAGGGCAAGCTTGATGAGTAACATTACATTTATTTCTACATAGCAGCAGTACTAATGGATTTAATAGCAATTCAGTAGAGATTGAGCAACACCATTGTTTTCATGAGCATCCTGATGCATGCCCTAGGATTGGCCAAAGAACTCAACATGAATTAGTTGGAGGCAAATGATTTGAAAAATATATGTGCCTGAGTGAGTTGCTATGTGTGCATATATTCAACAGTATCTACTAATTTCCTATGTCCAGATAATGAAGGGCATGAGTGTTCAGCATTCAGCTGACCTTGGGTCAGTCAAACATGCTGGTATAGCCTATCTGTTTGCCAATGGCAAGTTCCTTGAGCCATTGATTGTGAAGTCATAGGACAAGTCAATGTATGGATTTAACCACCCAGAGATCACACATATGCTGTGCCCCCAAAGGAAGCTCAATGTGTTTGATGAAGACCATGACATGTAAGTAACATTTTTAGTGATGGAATGAGATTATTTGTGTTAGATTTATTGAAGCACTTCAATAGGGCACAATCAAGACCATGGTGTCTAGCTGGCTGACATGCTCTATGAAGAGGGAGTATATGATCAGCAGGATAGAGCAAAGGGTCTCTTTCATGGCCATTCTGCTTTTCAGGTAAGTTGTTACTTCATATTTGATTGGCAACTAACCATTGTATAGTCTTCCAAACATCTATTTATTGAATCATTAGCAACATCAACAAATACTGTCACTTTCAATTCATCCAGAGTATTGAAGAACTGTGCATGGTGCCTCACCAAAGTCATGCTGCATGTCATCCCATATGTCCATGTCTTGGTAAGTCTATGTCTAGTCCTTTTTGTCAACTAACAATGCTTGGTAGCTATTTCACTTTGAGCACTGCACCGTGATAGTGCATGACAATCAGCCAAATGGACCTAGCAGAGATGGCTTGGAAGATAATTGAAATGTTCTATGAGAAAGATGATTGGACCAAGGAGACATTTGTAACAATTTTCCTCCTGCATCACCATATTTTCTTGTTTTCTTATCATTCTCTTGTTTGTACTTGGAGGAGGATGATTTATTCTAATGAATGTTTTATTCTTATCATGAGTGCCAACTTCATTTTTGTTTCTCATCTCTGATTGGACTTATCTTTCTCCTCTGCCATTTCTCTCACAATGGCTAGTGCTCCCCACCTTCCACTATATTCCTTGTTCTTCTTTTCCTTTCCTGTTATCTTGGTCTGTGCACACTGATTCTACCTATAAATACCATTGTCTATCACATGTACTCTTCATTCTTGATCTGCACAATACAAGCATACTATCTAGTCTTATTCCTTGTTGAGTTCTCTACTTGAAATCCCTCAAGTCTACTAAGACTATCTCTTGTTGGGTCCCTCACTTGAACCCCTCCATCCTTGCACCTCTTGAACATTAACTTCTCAGACATTGGTCTCTTCATGAGTATTACCTGTAGGAGTTGACTAGTAGGCAGGCCTCCTTCATACACTTTGTGTAACAACATTAGCCTGGTGGAATTCATACATGTTTTCATTTACTCACTGATAGCCTTGACTGTTGTTAGTTGGGCTTTTCCAAAAGGCCATGAATCTTGAAGGATGCAGACTCCAATGATGATATGGCCAAGATTCATGCCCAATGGAAGAAGGCCCAGGCCACACATACACCAAATGAAATACATGCTATAGAGGCAATTGACTTTGCAACCACATTACTTGAGGATCCAAAGAATCCATCACTCAGGGATCCAAGCATCCCATCATCTTATAATCCAAAGGTCCCATCACCCAGGTATCTAAGCATCCCATCATCTGATAATCCAAGTGTTCCATCACCTGAGAATTCAAGCAGCTCAAACATCTTCAGTGGCAGTGCAGCCACTGCTGCTGCAATCGAGTCCAACTTGTCTCCATGCATGTCAGGCAATGGAGCTGACTCCACCCCAATGGTGTTCAATACCACTAACACTGCAGTTCTGTCCATCAGCACACCCACATCAATTCCAGCACTGGCTTGTTCATCAGACCTGTCCACTGTCCCCACTGAGCTGAAAAAAAGGACCACACACCTGCTACCAAGAATTCTTATTGCTGGTAAGAAGTTGAATGGATTCTGATTGCATACACTAGACTCTGCTGCTCTCCGTTGCTTCTCATTGCTTTCCATCACTTTCTGTCACTCTATGGCACTTCCTGTTGCTTCCTGTTGCTTTCTTGTTGCACTCTTTCACATTCCATCATATTGGCTGAAGTTCTGCTGCTTTCTGTTGCACTCCATTGCACTCTGTTGCTTTCCATCACTTTCCATCACTCTTTGTTACCCTTTGTCACACTTCATCATTCTCTATGTGTATTTTGCAACTTTTGGGACTCAGGCACACATATTGGACTGGTACTACCATAATTATGTATTGATAAGTGAATAGATGGTTTGGCAGCCATACAAGGACTAGTGTGCCTCTTAGTGGCTTGCAAGGAAGTGAGAACCAAGCAAGGCCTAGCAAGGCCAAGAATTTTGGATGATATAATCTACAACCATACTAGGTATAGCTAGGCCTAGCAAGGCTTCACTAGGATGAAGGGCCTATTATACTCTAGCTATTATGGCATGTTGCTTCAGCAATGTGCAAGAAAGTGTATTTCCTGGCTAGCACTACTAGATCTAATGGCCCTGTTAATGCCTCATATGGTATAGCTTGGCCTAGCTAGATCCTGACATGTTTTCTGATGTTCAATTCTTTAGGGACTTCTTGAATGACCCCTTAGAATCACCTCACATGACTCTTGCTGTCACATTCTCCCAAACTGATCACCCAAGACCAACTCTGTGCAAGGTTTCTCTAGCCCACCCATGCAGCTGACACTCAGGCCCCACAGGTTCTCACAGATCATGGCCAGGAGGTGCTTTACACTTTACCCATACATTCTCATCTTTTCCTTGCTCTTTCTGCAATCCAAGTCACATATCAATAAACAAAGATAGTGCTTTATCAAGACTGTAGTTGCTATTACAATTAGATTGCACAGCCATCATCATTTTACAGCAGAAAAAAAAAGATCAATTATGCTTATATCATATGGTGACTTGCACAAACCAATGGGTACATAAGGACCCAAATAGCAACCAAACCCAGTCCAGATTTTTCAGAAAATTAGTCTTGTGCAAGCTAAGAGATTGAGGCAGAGCCCCACTTGGAGGCATGCAGCCATGCCATGTAAAAATGGTCACTTAGACAGACTATCATGATGCTTGGTGAAAGCTTTCCATATCAAACTGATTCCAGCTTCCAAAATGGAATGGAGGCTGAGATGCTGGCAGTCATATCCTGCATCTTGTGGTCAATCAGAATATAATGTGGCCAAGATATTCATGAAATTCATGATAATCAGGATAGAGAAGTTTCTCATCACATTTCCCCCACAGGTGCAGCCCATTCCCTATCATACCTCTATCTTGACAGGTGAAATGGGGATGCTAGAGCTCCTGAATGGCCATCCAGATCAAATCCACCATGAACTTGGTGTCTGCAAGTATATCTTCTAGAAACTTGTTGACAAGCTAAAATCACATGGATTCATTGATTCCAAATATGTCACCCTTGAAGAACAGCTCAGGATTTTCTTGTATACATGCGTAACCAGCCTTTCATGCACACATGTTGGGGAGCACTTCCAGCAATCAAACATTATGATATCAAAGTTCTTCTTTCTCTTTTTCATACCTCAAAATGCTCACCATTACCATAGATACTTTGACACTATGTTAACTGCCTTCTCATCCACAATTATACACCAAATACATTAAATTACTGCATGCAGATGATCCAACACCTCCTCATATTGCAAATGATCCTGCCATTTATTCACACCTCAAAGATACTATTGGCACAATCAATGGAATGCACATCACATGTACTCCATCAGCAGCTGATCAGGATGCAATCCAAAACCACATGGGTTTCCATTCACAGAATTGTCTCATTGCTTGCAACTTTGATCTTGGGTTTCTTTATGTTCTCAGGCAGTGGGCAGGAAGGGTCTACAGCCAATGCAACCATCTATCATGATGCTTGAATCACAGACTTCACTATTCCCACAGGCAAATATTACCTTGCCAATGCTGGGTATCCAATCTGTCCCCAGCTCCTTGTTCTCTTCCATGGCACCCAATATCATCTACCTGAATGGAACTGTGCACAAATCAGGTATGCCCTAGCTGCTACCATTTCAATTTCAACTTGAATTCTGCACAGACCTACAAATTCTGATGAGTATTTCAATCTATGACATGCACAACTACACAACATTGTCAAATGGATTATTAGAGTTCTCAAGTGGTGTTTTCGGATTCTTGTGATTCCACCTGAGTACAGTATGGGTATTCAATCATGCATTCCCTCTGTGCTTTGTTGCATTCACAACATAATCCACCATCATGATTGTGACAATTTTTGGGACAATGTGGAGGCAGGTGGTACACTGGAACCTGATGATGGCACAAAGACATTTGGGGAGATATTTGGGACTCTTGCAGGCGGTTTCATCACACCCTTTCAATGTGATGCCATAATAAAACAGTGAGATGAGATCACAAATGATTGTTAGCAGGATCATCTCAATTACCTTGGATATTAGCTTGTATCATCTTGTCATATATCATGATTCATTGTCATGTATTCATAGACCTATCATATTTGACAGTGAATGTTTGAACATTTGAATGTTGACATCGACAACATGGATTGTACAAAATGACACAATACACATACAATGTTCAATGGTACAGCTATGTGTTCATACTAGCATGCTCAGCAATTCTTGTCCTCAACCACAGCTTCACCAAATGTCATTGCTGCTTGCAGGTGATGTCACGAGAACAACATAGGCATCTACAAAATCACCACTCTCATCCAACAGATCAAACATAACAATGAGCTTGTCTGCTGTAAGTAGTGCAACTTTTTCCAACTATCTATATGCCTTCTTGTGCTGTCAAACTTATTTCCCTTGGCACACTTTTGCAAGACAGTTGCCTCTCCATCAAGAGTACTCCTGGTTTTATTCATATCCATAATACTTGCAATCAAAAGCTCCTAATTTCCTTTCACTCCAATGGCCCAAATACCATGTATTGGATTGTGCTCAACCTATTCACAGTCAACTCAGTGCAAATATAGACTTTATTGCCACTGATTATGAGCTCCTTCATCACCACCTTGGACACCCTTCAAGGAATGTTCTCAAAGCTGCACAAAAAAACATTAAGGACTTTCCAGATGTCATTATTCCTTCAACAGATCCTGTCTGTCCTAGCTGCCAACTTGGCAAGCAATCCAATTGCCCCTTCTATCAAAAGAAAGTGTGTGTGAAGGAACCTTTTGCTCTAATTCACTCGGATCTTAAGTCATTCGAGGTAGAGTCTTACTGTAAGAGCAAATACATCATTATCTTCTATAATGATTATAAATCCATGGATTCAATCAAAGCCCTTCATTCCAAAGACTAGGCTTTATAAGCAACTAAGGAATGCTTAAAGTTTGTCCAGACTCAATACAACTTCCAAGTTAAAGGATGGATGTCTGATGCAGGGGGAGAATATAAATTCAAAGCCTTGAAGCAGTTGTTGAGCAATAATGGAATTCATATTTATGATTCTGTGCCACATACCCCCCCAGCAAAATGGACAACTTGAATAATTCGTTTGTACCATTAGTGTTTTAAGGTCCAGTTCAGTCTGGTCTTTATGCCTTTTTTTGGAAAGACCAGACTGCAACCAGTCTTATACAAACCTTGGCAATCCCAGGACTGGACTGAGCCATTTATAACGGGTCTTTGTTGGTTATGATACTCAGTTTTGACTGGTTAAGACCGGTCTTCCAGTACAGTAGGTACATACTTATACATGTTGATACAATAAGGCATTTGATTTAAAAATTAGAAATTTTCTTCAAAAATTCTCTGTTGTTCCACCCATGGCTGACACTTTCAAGTTCATGCAGGCTCAAATATCTACCCAAAAGGCTCATAGTGGAAACAATAACAAATGTGCTGCCTGTTCTCATCCACCAAAGTCAAAATGAGCACCAAGTCATGCAAAAGGCAAGAGACATGCCAGAACAGACAACAAGTTGTCATTACAACCAACAAGAAGTGAAATCAAAGAAGTATCCAGGAAGCCATACAAATGGTGATGCCATGCAAGCACAGTGTTGTTGTTGGAGGTATCCAATGAAGAGGTGGAGATTGTTGAGTTAGGTGGTAAGAACAATGAGGAGGTCAAGAATAGGCACCCAAAGCAATGGCAACATGCCTGAGAAGCTGGCAGGACAGACAATGTATGCTGCCATATGGATTAGCATTTATGGCTGAGTCACTGACATATGTGGCACAGCATGGCTACCTCAATAGGATGGTCCTGAGTTCAAAGAGCAGCATGAGGTTAACATGCCTGACAACATAAATAACATCAAGAAACATACTGTGGATGATTTGCTCACCATATTCTCAGACTGCATGACAGTGAGATTTGTGGACCTGGCAACTGGAAAAAGCAAGGAGAAAGTGGGACATTGGTGCTTAATCTGCAAGGGAGTGACTGTATTGTACACATCTGTGGCCATAGACTCACCTGCCAAGTAGGGAGGACAAAGAACTGACCTGAAAACATGGCAAACACAAGGCATTCTTTGCCAGAGGGAACTTGACATGTTGCATACACATCCATACC
>JBBPQO010000246.1:0-13193 GCA_038092535.1 Xerocomus subilludens | reverse complement strand
ATTCCACTGCTGGAGACTTGAAGGCACCTAGGTTGTCAAAGAGGCTCAAGAAGAGCAACCCAGCCGATGTCCATGTCTCTGATGATGGAACACTCAAGGATTAGCTCGAAGGACCTCAGAAGGAAGCTCGTCTGTTCAATCTGCTTCATCCAGGACCTGGACTTACCCCAGTGCCCCCTCAGGCTCTGCCATTTGTTCCACCTCACCCTCTGCAATCCTACAATGATGTTCTTCCACCTGAGAGGCAGTGTTTGTCAATCCAGTGCCAGATCATTGACAACTTGAATGCCTCCAAGGCTTTGTGTGCAGCTCTTGAACCTTCTCTGCCAGAGCCCAACCTAGAATCAGGCCTTGGAGATCATCATCTGCAATCCATGAGTTCCAGTGTCCCACCCATAATTGACCCAGCTCTTGACAATCATGATGCAGTCCAAGAACTTGGGACCTGACCTGAGCTTCTGGAAAGAACTGGTATGGCCACTAGTACTGATGTTTGCACCTTCTGGTCTGACAAATCCAGTGGTTATGCCTGTATCTGCTCAGGGTGTTCTACCCTCAGTGTTTTCTCTGCCTGGTCTGAGTCCAGCAGTTACACCTGTGTCTGCCATCCCTTCAAATCCCTTCAATACACTGCTGGCTCAAGCTACCAAATCTTGCTTGAATGCAAGTTCAGCAAACACATTGTGTGCACAAACTGCTGCACCCACCATTTCAAACTCCAATCCACAAATGTTTTCTGCATACTTGTGCAAGAACTCAGCCATGGCAGCTTCTTTTTTGGCTTTGAACTGTGTATTGCCAGCAGACAAAATTGCTCCAGCTGCTTTAGCAAAGTTTCCCCCATGCATACTGAAATGGCTTATTGGCTTATGGATACAATCAGCCACCTTGAGTCCAAAGTGAAGCAGCAACAGCAATAGGCCAGCGATATGTGCAGTCTGATTACATCCCAAGCAATGATGATTACAAGCCTACAAGAAGACCTGGAGAAGCTCAAGCTAGATCAGATGAACACACAAACCTCCATCAAGACTGCTCTCACCTCACTTGAATGGGTCAAAACAACAATTGAAGACCTTTGTATGGCCAGAAATGACGTCTTGAAGCAAACTGGCACTGTGATACCAAGTGCAAAAGAAGCGAAGGATAACAACTAGAATGTAAGCACTAAAACTTATGAATGATGGTTCTCACCAACTTAAAATTATATGAACCAGACTGGTGTTCGAAAGTGCTTCCTCACTGCAGTTGGAATCACTTCTGCAAACCAAATCAAAACTCTTCACCCTTGGATGGATGGTGTACAGATCAAAGACAACAAAATTAGACCTGATTTTACGAAAAATTGGAAGGACAACTTATCTTGGGTCAATCTGATGGTTACTATATATGTGCCAACATCCGGAAACTTTATCCAGTGGTAAGCAATGAGATGGTCAGCTCTAGGAGTGGTGAAGACATCTCCAAATGGCTCCATGAAGTGTTAAAGCCAATGCTATTTTGCTTACTACTGGAAGGACAAGGACAAAACAGGGTACTACACACCTCTGCTGCAAGGCTCGTAAAAGAATGGTTGGTCAATTTGGCAATTATAATCCAAACACTAACCATGCTTATTGCTTGCAGAAACTTGAAGAGCACATCTCAATTGGAGGGGAATTCCAGCTTCAGGATATGGCCTGGAACTTTGTGTTTACACAACCTTACCAGAGTATGGATGAGAATAAACAGTCAGAGAACAAGCAGGGCATCCTTGATCCAGATACTGATGAGGAGGATTTGAACAGAGGTGCCAAAGGAAGTAGGCTGAAGGCTGAGGGAAAGTGAAAGCCAGTTTCTAAGTAACCATGGATGACATGATGTCCAGTATACCAAACCAAGTTGGTCAGTGCATGATCATGTGCATAAGACCCATTACTTACATTTTACAGCTCAATCAAGCTGTTGACCACTTGGATAATCTTGTCATTGGAAAGCGACTAGGATGACATGTTTGTATGATGGGCCCTATATGTGAAAAGGACTTACCTGACATCAAAAATGGTCCAAAGATCCCAAATGCACTGATAGATCCACAATGGCTTTAGGACCATCTTCAATCAGTTGATCAATATGATGGAAGTGTTAGTATGTTTCACATGCATCACTGAAATCTGTCAAGCATTAGGTAACTCCAATCGTCTCTGCAACAAGTAACTCATTGGTGACAATGACACCAAAACAGGTACAGAAGATGGTGATGATGAAGGTGAGGGAGATGTTGAGTTTGCTGATTGAGTTGGAAATTGTGATGAAGGAGATGTAGAAGGATTCAGACTACTTGCCAATGATGAAGATGATTTGGAAGGTTTGTATGATGTGCACTAGCAGGTGAGAAAGTTTCATGTCATATTGTTTTCTTGATTGTTTTCCATGCTTTGCTTGATGCTGTCATAGCTTATATATGTTATATCCCACTGTTTCTGGGCTCTGTGTATTTGTAATGTAATGTGTTACATGCCATGCTCAATATCAGCTTCTGGGCCACTCTGTAGATGATAATGATGTTAGTGAGTCAGGACAAAAACAGATAAAACATATGTGATCATGAGCAATGGTAACCCATATATCCTGTCCATTCACTTGAATGGGAGCAAGGACAAAATGTCCTGTGAACACAGTAAATGGAACAACTTCAGGATCACCTAACCCATCTGCTCACCCACTTGAACACCAAGATCCACAGCCCTACAGAGATGTCATGATAAAAAGATTCCTTGTATTAAAAACATATCATATCTCCCAAGGAAACTCCAGCATCTCTTCATATGACACAAATAATTGCACAATTGCAAGGTCAGCAGTCAGAGGTTCTTGTCTATCTTGATCATAGGAGGCTTGAAACAAGTGTTGAATCTGAACAGGTTGGCATCCATAGATGTATGCAAACTGTCCAGACTTTCTGTGGTGTATGGACTTTGCTCCATAGTGCTGTCCCCTCCAATAAACATGAGAGAATGAAAGAACAAGTCCAGAGAAGTTCTTGTCCTTGCCAAGAATGTCTGTAATGGTATTGAAAGTGATGTGATCTGGCCAGGCTGTCCAGAGATACTTGAAAACAAAGTTGTAGATGTTGTGATTGAATGCTAAGAGCAGAATCTTCCTCAGAAAGCTTGATACAGCTAGATTGAGTGGTGAGATAGATCTGCATACCAGTAAATAGGTCATATTACATACAATTCTCATCATTTCACTCATTTTTTTGAGCCTTGAGGAAATTGTGAAGGAGGCAATGGGATTCCTTATTATCAGCTGTTTGATTTGGAAGGACTTCGAGGTGGAGGATCTTATCATAAGATTAGACTTGACCTCCAGGTTGCTCTGCTAATATTCAAATGGACTTATGAGCTCATAGTTGAATGCAATAGACCACCACCAATGCATCAATGTACACTCCAACTTGCCTGCTTTGTGTTGATTGTGATTGATCTTGCTTAGCTTTCCATTGTGACATTTAAAAGAGAAGGCCCATGTTGCATATGGCAGTCCAAACTGGTATAACTGCTCTTCAAGGTGGATGATGAGATGAAAGTATGGAGTAAGATGACATCCCATTTGGGCCCAGCTTTGAATGGATCATGATAATGCTGCACAACCCCATCAAATGTCATTGGGTGAGAGTGAACAGGATAAAAGGATTCAAACAGCAGCTGAGAATTTGAGCAAGGTCCTATAATGATCTCATAAGTTGCAGTCAATGACAGCTGAATTTGCTGCCTGTTGCTCTGCCTCTGATGGATTGGGATTCTGGTGTTGCAACAATTCCATGTGCCATGCTTGGAGTGTCTTTTACATTGAAGCTTGAGGTTTGTAGTTGATTGTATTTGAAGCAGATTGAATAGCATTGATGTCAGGGATTTTGCCATTCATCTCCCATACAACAAAAAGGGCAACAAAGAGGATGGAGATTTGATTATGCCACTGATCTGATTTTGGTGATCCCTTGAAATTTGCTATCTGTCCCACACCAGGTAATCAGGAAATGAATAGAGATAAGAATTTTGCATATGGAGGGTGGTAGACATGTGACCCCAATAGGCCATACAAGGTTACTGAAAAATTGCTTTACTTGCTTTATTGGCTTGATTGTTCTTCTACCATTGAGAAGACCAAGCTTAAGTATGATGTTATAGTTAATATGGTTTACCAAACTTACAAGTGACTTAGAGTTAGATCTACATTCCAGTTATGAGTGAAACAAATTTGCACAAAAAGATTCCATGTATGAACTCAATAACTGAGCTATTGCTAGGTCACCATCCTGGAATGTGGTTGAGGACAGACCAACAGACCCTTTGATTCTCACTAATTGCTTCTGCAGTGGCATGATCAGCATTACAGGCACAGAAAGAATGCTTGAGATATCTCCAATCTTCATGATAATTGAAGGCTTTGGAGGCTTAGATTGATACATAAGCTCTATAGGGAACTAATTAGCATATGTACTTGAAGGATCATAATATCCAGGATGACATAATGAGAAGAACAGATTTTTGCATATCAGACACATAAAGAATTTTGAGTCATGGCCATGAAGGCCACTGACTTTGTGACTTGCAGGGAGATCTGAAACATTGAAGTTGAGTCAAGAGTGGGAAACAAACTTTTCCTCATATCCAGTAACAACAAATTCAATTCCTGATAGGACATTAGAAGAACAATAATTTACATATGATGCAGTACTTACCCTTTTCCAGTCGAAGCATGCTTTCAACAAATGGCTTGAGAAGATGGTTAATTTGCTCTAATGAAGGCTTGTCAGGTCCAGGTATCACCATGATGAGGATGGTTTCTTCAGGTAGATAATGGATTGGGCAAGGGTTGTTGCAAATAACAGCATAGAAGGCACCAGTTGAATGATATCCTGCCTTTTCCCTCATGGCTTGAAACCTGATGTGAGAATAGGTCTAGCCTTCTGCTGTGAACTCAGGCAGGTGATTGAGATGTACCAATCAATGTTAATCTGCCAGACTAATCCACATGGCAATGCAACAAACCATTGATGTATTTCTAGGATATCAATGTCTTCAATTTCCCACTGACCTTCTCAACAATGAAGTAAGCCAGCTTGAATAGCAAGCCAGCCCCAGCCATTTTCAATGGGACAGATGGATCATAAAATGACTCATAACCATGTCCCATCTGAGATGTCCATATTGGTGGTATCTTTCATTCTTTGTTCTCTGGAGTATGCCAATGCTGAAATTGCTCCCACTTTCCTGGGTGCAAAAAAAGTCATTGAAGTGCTCTCTCAGGGGGAACATATGGAACAACCTTGGTTGGTGTTTATTTTTCGGTACCATCAGCAAGCCGTTTGATAGCATAAAGCTTGCCAGAGCAAGTTTTGTCTGTGCAGCCTACCAAGTCGAGTTTGTTGAGTGCAGATGGGTGGTGAAGATGCCAATATACATTGCAAACAAAGAAGTATATGATGAAGTTGTCAGTTGAAACACTGAGACATTTTAGGAGTGTTGGAAGGGTTTGAGCAAAGTTATCAAGTCTGGGATAGTTAATCTTCAGATTAGCCTGCCGAGCCAAGCATAGGAGATGTTCTTTGCCAGCTAGATCGTGTTGAACAGCTGCATGTGTTGCATTGTAATACATTGTCCTGATGTATGCATGAATATATGCATTACAAACAGCAGGGTGATCTTGCATGCATGGTGGGGGTGCAGAATGAATATTAGCACTCTCGTGGGCATCTGAGAAATCAAAAGCAGTGCCTTGTGATATAAATAATATAGTGTTGAGGTCTTGCACTGGCAGTTCTGAATCTGGTGGTTCTTGATCTACACCACTGTCAAGTTCATCTGAGTCATCAGAATTATATCACCTAAGCTCATTGGACATCTCTAAGTCCACATCTTCTTCAGCATAATCTCTGGGGAAGTTCTCCTTGTCTAAACTAAACTCATTTAAATTACCATGATCATATAAAGCCTCAGGATTCCATTCTGCTGGCTCAAAGAGATTGTTCTCTATCTCAGGGTAAAAAGCATCCCCTTGGCTATTTTCTGAGTTATCTTATTCACTTTTATGATTGGATGGATCATCATGTTGTTATTCAAATTGCTGGTTAATCTGCAAGTGGATTACTAAGGAATGGTCATTATTCAAGTTTTCAGGTATTCTGGACTATAGATTTTGTTATTTCATTAGTAGCTAGCATTCTGATGTGTTAAAGTCAATTTTGATCTCCTGATGAAACTCTGGAACTCCGGAGTTAGTGTCTAGACAGAAGGGACGTTGGCTTCACCTTATGTGATGCACTCTTGTTGAAGGCAAGTTCCCAGTATTTCAGAGGGACGGGTAAAATGCAGAGGGTCAGAGGTTGGAGGATGAAGGATCAGAGGTCAGAGGTTGGAGGGTCAAATGTTTGAGCAAGGTGGGTCAAGATTAATGAGCTAAGGGAGAGGATAACAAGAGGAGGACCAAATGGGCAAGGAGGGAAATCAGAACTAGAATTGATATGTGAACTGAGGGTATAGGAGCAGAGTACAGAGTTTACATACAGAACAAAGTGACAGTATTGGCAATTCCAGCAGAGGTCTGGAGGACCCACCTGTCGAGAGAACAACAGCATTGGCAATTCTGGATCATGTCCAATATCCCCTACATGTTGTAGGTGAGACATGGCAGTGATGATAGCCCCTTGGTGTCAGCACCTGTCAGAATATTACAAATAGTCAAATGAGATATTAAAGATAGTCAAATGGTGAGTAAACACATGTGAGTCTGGTGACTCAAAATGGTCTCATAAGCAAGAACACTCTGGAGATAGTGGAAACAGAAGACCAGAGGTATGGAGTTGGACTTAGTGAAAATCATGGATATGACAACTACCATAAAAGAAATGACTACTGTCAAGGATGTAATGCCCCTTCCAGATCAGAATCAGATCAGGATGGACATTACAAGAGCAAAATACTGCTCAAAGATTGATTTATCAAATGTTACAATTTTACTTCCTTTTCACTGTATTATTCTATTTTTCTATCATTCTCCTCATCATTCCTGGAGAGGGATGACTTGCTCTACCGAGGGATTTATTCTTATCTCTGGTTGCACCTCTGTTTTCCTGTTTTCTCTTTGATTGGACTTACTATCTCCTCCACTGTCTCTTTTATGTCAGCTTGTGTTCCTTGACCTTCCATTGCATTTCTTAGTCTTCTTTTCTTTTCCATGTTCCTTGGTCCTTGTGCATTTATTCTCCCTATAGATAACATCATGCATCCTTTGTATTTGGTATTCTTGATCTACACAATACAAGCATAACTTAAGTCTCAATCCCTTGTTTTCCTTCGGATGCTCCTTAGTTGAGTCTTCTGCTTGAACCTTTGTCCTCCTCATTGTCTCTTGAATGCCAACTCTTCAGACGTCAGTCTCCTTGAGAGTATTGCCCAAGGACATTGTCAAGTAAGCAGACATTGGTATATGCTTCACATAACAAAAGATCAAGAATCTCTTTGGTTTCACCTCTCTAGGTGTAGGACCTACCCCCATTGTCACCACAAGTTTCCACAAGGCTTTCAGTATTCCTGAATCTGAGTCTAAGGGCAGTGACATCAAAGTTGACTCACCTCCTTGTTCTATCACCAGCACCCCCTCAAACCCTCATCCCAGTAACCCAATTGCCCCAGCCACACCAGCACCCCCTAGTAACCCTAAACCTTCTGGTCAATCACTTGTATCCCCTAGCAACCCCAGACCCTCAGTTTTATTCCCAGTCACCCCAGTACCCCTTGTTCCACCACCTGCCACCCCAGTACCCATTGTTCCACCACCTACCACCCCTGCCACCCCAGTACCACCAATCAACATGTCTTCTAAGACTGAACTTAAGGCAGCCCTCTCCATTGATTTCTCCAGAAAATCCTCTGATGCCTCTTGATGGATCAAGGCCATAAGAGCTTACTTCACTTTAAACTCCTTGTTATACTCTTCTGATAAAGGGAAAGTTACCACCATGTTGAACAAAATGAGCAAAGGATAAGGAGCTTCTTTCACCAAGATGTGGTATGACAAACTTGCCAACCCCACCATTGCCTCTTCTGAGAAAACCTTCAACAAATTCACCACCAACTTCGAGTCCACCTTCTACCCCTTCAACACCAAAGCCACTGCCTGCTTGGATCTTTCTAAGCTTGTCCAGAAATCCACCAAACGTCCTGATGGAACATTTGACAATGGTTTCCAGCAATATATCACTGACTTCCTAAACCTTGCTAGCAAAGCTGGAATCACCAATAATATCACCCTCATTGATCAATTTTCCTTAGGGGTTGATCAAAAGATCACTACCATGATTTTATCTATGTCCCCCATCCCTCTCACTATTAACATGTGGATTGAACAAGCCAAAACCTTCCATGTCCAGAAGATGAGGATCCAGTTCCTTTGTAGCAGATGACCTCAACCCTCCTCCACCTTTCATCCTCAGAAAGACCCCAATGCCATGGATGTTGACAGCATCTCATTGTCCGAACTCACTCCAAATGAACAGGCTAGATATATCTGAGATGGACTCTGTTTTAAATGTAGAAGGAAGGGTCATAGTGCCAACAACTGCCGCACCTCTTCCACTCAGACCACCCCTTGTCCTCCTATATCCTCAAACTCCCAGAACCTCCAAAACACTGAAACCACCCCACCCTCCATCTCTAAGAAGGAACCAACTTACTTCAAGCTCAATGAATACATCAATTCCTTGAAAACCTCTGGCAAGACTAATGATGAAATCTTTTCAGTCTTTTAAACTTGCTATGAAGAACCTACCAAAGAACTAGCAGAAGTCTTCACTGTTGAAATCTCCACTGGAATCAAAAGAGTGCAGAATTTTAAAGAAGGGAAGCTATCTTGATGTCTCCTTTCCTCATTTTGAATAATATACTTGTAGCACCATGAAGCAATAGAACTATGCATCTCTCTGTTTCACTGCATGGATCAAAACAAACTGTCGAAACCACCACCCTTATCAATTCTGGTGCAACTGGAAATTTCATCGACCCTCATCTCCTAGCCCTCGGACCTTTCAAACTTTCTTTGATTCCCAACCCAGTTATTGCCTACAACATGGATGGAATGTCCAATGCCAAAGAAACCATCTGATGGACCACTACTATCACATTTACCCCTGGACCATTTTTTGACATGGTAAAATTCATGATTGTTCAACTCACTCACCCCCAAATCATACTCAGAATGCCCTGGCTCCAGAAATGGAATCCTATCATTGACTGGAAAACCTTCTCCATTGACTTATCTTCTAGGGTCGAGAGGTCTCTTTGTGAGTATCCTCCCCTTGAAGAGAACATCAAGAAGATCACCATCTCCACAGAACTTGCCCCAGCCAAGAAACTCAAAGAGGTGTCCATTCCTGACTTCTGTTCCAACTTTGCTGATGTGTTCTCCGAATCCACTCACACCAAACTCCCACCCCACCAATCTTTCAATCACATCATTGACCTGAAAGACACCTTTGTCCCAAAGATCACCAAGGTATACCCACTTAACCCTGTGGAGAAAGAGACCTGTAAAGCTTTCATTGAGAAACATCTGAAAATTGGTCAAATCATCCCCTCGAAATCTTCCCAAGCATTCCCATTCTTCTTGTCCCAAAGAAGGATGGATCCCTCTGCCCTGTCAAGACTATCAGTATCTTAACAGTCACACTATACAAAATGCTTACCCTCTGCCACTTATATCTGAACTCATTGATGACATAAAGAAGTCAGATTACTTCACCAAACTTGATATCTGTTGGGGTTATAACAACATCCATATTTGAGAAACTAATCAATGGAAAGCAGCTTTCATCACTCCTCTAGATCTATTTCACCCACAGTTATGTTCTTTGGTTTTTGCAATGCCTCAGCCACCTTCCAAGCCTTTATGAACCACACCTTCACCGATATAATTGCCAAACTCTGGGTTAAAATCTACATGGACAACCTCAATATCCATACCCATGGAATCCTAAAACTTCATCATAAACAAACTCAACGTGTCCTTGAATGACTTCGTGAAGCAGGGCTTTTAGTTAAAATCTCCAAATGTTCTTTTGACACCCCCACTATGGAATATCTGGGAATGATTATTGGTAATGGACTGATTTGTATGGATCCCACCAAACTCTCCACTATCACCAACTGGAAACCCCCCTCCTCTGTCAAGGATATCCAGTCATTCTTAGGCTTTGCCAACTTCTATTGCAAATTCATTCCCAATTATTCCAACATTGTCACCCCACTTACTTTTCTTATAAAAAAGGACCAACCTTGAATTTGGACACTCCTTTGACAGCATGCCTTTGATACCCTTCATCTTGTCTTCTCCTCTGCCCCTGTCTTATCTATCCCTGATACCTCTTTCCCTTTCTCCATTATGACCAATGCCTTCCTGGTTGCCACCAGTGCTGTCCTCATGCAAAGAGATTCCAACAGTGACCTCCATCCCTGTGCTTACTTTTTCTGTGATTTGTATGTTCTCTCATTCTCTTCTCAACTACACCTATCCTCAAAGGCAGGTGCTCACCTGTATTACCATACGTTTGAGCATCCAGGACACTTATTGTTTTCTCCTTTTTCTTACTATGCTGATACTTTCAGATTTTGCTTCCATGTGATACAGTGCACATGTGCATACATATCCTGTATGTGTCCCTTTACCGTTCTTGATAGACTATGATGTTGTACCATGTCAGTTCTGCTGTGTGTGCTGCAGACATGTCTATGCTTTTCTTTTGTGATAATTTTAGGGCTGTCTTTGGCTGCATACTGCGCAGGCCCATGCTCAGTCCCTATATGTATATAAGCTATAGTTAGAAGACTGTTTCCGCAGTCTTATCCACTTGATCATTGCATTCAGCCTTGGGCTTGAGCATGATGTAAGGATTCAATTTTGTCTCTACTCTCTTCGACGTATTCAGCTATATGCTTGAGCATCATCTCTGCTTTACCATCATCATTCTCTCTTTGTCATTTGTTGTCATCTTGCCCTTGAGGTTTGACTTTGGAGTTTGGCTCATGCAACACTTGGATAAGACTTGATACTCAAGCGCAAGACAGGTCCAACGTACCAGATGTTCATCGTTTTACATCAAGAACTCCCTAGAGTCCTGTTGGAAGATACAGAACAGTAAGAAGATATGTTGGGATCAGGAAGGAAAGACTCATTTAATATGAAAGAGCTCAAGAAGGCCTTACACAAGGCTGAGGAAGAAAAGAGCTTGCACAAACTCTATAAGAAGATTGCTGATCCCAGGAAATTGGATGGTAATAAGGAGAAGTTTCATTTTTGGTGGGTGAAGCTGTGTCTATGGGTCGCTTTGCATGAATGGAAGAGCAACAAGATTTGCACTATCACAGTATTATATTGCTTTGAGGGGAAGGCCAAAAGCTTCTCCCAGCTCATCATGGAATGGTGTCTCAATCAAGAATCAGTGGAAAGGAATATCAGTGTTGGAGATGCTGAACTGGTATACATGGCATATGAAGATGCAGTATGGCCAATGTGGAGAAGTCTTCAGGATTATGTTGACAAGTTCATTCAGATCAAAACACTGTTCTGGAAGTTATACAAGAAGTTGAAAGAGCTGCATTAGAGAAAGATGACTATCGACGACTTCATTCAATGATTTGATGTGCTTCGTCATGAGGTAAAAGTGGGGAATGATGAAGCAACTAGACTGTTGAAGAGTGTGGTCCGTTACTCCATCTATTTGCAAGTGTCACTCCATATCGACCTTGATGACAAGAACTATAATGGGCATAAAGAGGCCTATGAGAAGATCGGTCGAACTATGAAGAAGGTGGCCATTGAGTGAGGGACCCCTCAGTTCCAGCCTGACTCTAGGGAAAAGTATCACCCTCCACTAGATCCATCATCTCCTGGTCCTGCTCCTCAAATGCCTTATTGTCCATGCTTTACGGCTGTCAGGACACAACCTGGAAGGGGTGCTTGTATGGATGTTGACTCTGGTGCACACCCCACTGCAAGAGACTCACCTTGGGAAACTTGTTCCTGTTTCAACTGTGGTGTGCCCAGACATATTGCTCATTTTTGTAAGAAGCTGAAGAAGCATGTTTGGAGTGTAGAAAGATCAGCATTGAAGAAAACTCAAATCTCAGTGTATACTACCAAAGAAGCAAAAGCCTTTTGGTGTGGCAAGATCACTATCAAAGCTAAGGAGAAAGTGTCTGAAGCTTTAAAAGAGGATCATTTGCAAATGCTGGGGGTGTTTGTGAACTGTATGATTGTACTAACAAAGATTTTCCTGAGTGTACCATATCATCTGTGTTTTGCGACAGGTGTACTTCCACAGGGGGGCCTTGATTAGAGAGCTTGGTGCTGGAAGAGAAAAATGGCATGCTTAATTCCCCTTTGTCACATTGTTGCAGCAATTCAGTTCATTCCTCTCTTGAATCCCCCACTTCCTCCACTACTTGGACTGTTCCACCTGACCATATACCCAGTACGCTGATGCTGGGAGGGCAAATGGTTCTCCTGGTTAACATTAGATACCTGCAAGGCACAACATGGGAAAGTGCATTTCTTCAAGCTTTACTGGACTCTGGAGCATCAAACACATTTATCGACCAGTGGGTCTGCCTTCAGAGGGGTATTCGGATGATGTCAATTCCATATGTGATCAATGTGCATAATGCTGATGGTATTCCCGGAATGATCAGGAAGATCACGCATAAAGAAAGTTTTCTCAATGTGCATGGCCATTCTGAATATATTGATGCATATGTTTCCATTTTAGGATCACACCTTATGTTCATTGGGTATGACTGGCTCTATTGCCACAACCTGGAAATCCACTGGGTAATGGGCAGGATACAGTGGCTCAAAAAAGTGTCCCAATGTTGAGCCATTTTGAAGAGATTGGAAGATTGTAGGAGAGCAAGAATAAATCAGGTAAAGTGCTTGCAGGATGGATGAAAGTACTTGCTCTTGGCATTCAGAAACCACTTTGGTCATGTGATTCGGTTGCCATGGGAGTGAGATACAAGCATTTCAAAATGGCATGTCATTGGGACACTTATTTGACCCTGCATTTGACAACCATTATGTTATATATAACATAGGTATTTGACAGCTATTGATGGTTGCTATGTTACCAGGCAGTGTAATTAGGTAAGTGACATAAC
>JBBPQO010000245.1:0-13202 GCA_038092535.1 Xerocomus subilludens | reverse complement strand
CTGGAGGTAGTGTCTACCCTATGGAGTTTGCTTTAGAGGTTCCAGACCTCTGGACTTCTGGACTTCCTTTTCCTGGTATTCTGTCAGTGTATATTTGGTACACTTTGACTATACTTTTTAGTACACTATTTTGGTACACATTTGGTCTGCTTTTTTGGAGTGTAGCAAAGTGTACTGATAGTGTACTAAAAAGAGTAGTCAAAGGTGTACCAAACAAAACAGACCAAAAGTGTACCAAAAGTGTACCAAACAAGTGTAGTCAAAAGTGTCATCAAAAGTGTAGTAGTGGTTATATACTGCAGCTAATAAGTTATATAGCACTTATGATTAGCATTAATAGTCATGGTTATGGAAATTTGAAAGTGCATGTTGTCCAATAAGCAAAGTTAAATACAATAGTGTATGGTTAGTGTTATGGTTGGGGACCATATCTACCATGTTATGATAAATGTATAGTTGTATTAGTTGTATTTCAGAGTATAGTAGTATTAGTAGCTATATAATAAACTATTTTACAATTAAGATTATATGATATATATATTTTGCTGGTCATATACTATTTCTACAGACCTACCACAGACCTACCACAGACCTGTACAAACCTCTTTAGATAGGGACATATCTGTAGGGTCTGTGGAGGTTGAAATGTCTGTCCAGACCTATGCAGGTCTGTACAACCCTTCAGAAATTTGCTGATGCACCATGTACAAAAATAAGGCAACCAGAAACTGAAGTCTGGCTGCAATGGATGTCAGTCCAGTTCAGTTGTCAGTCTTTTTATGGTCCTGCAACTGGACTTTGAAACACTACTAGACAGACATTCCAACCTCCACAGACTCTTCAGACATGTCCCTATCTAGAGAGGTCTGTGGAGGTCTGTAAAAATAGTAAATGACCAGCAAAATATATACATTATATAATCTTAATTGTACAACTGCTTATTATATAGTTAATAATACTATCATACTCTGAAATACAACTAATACTGTACATGCATTTATCATGACATATCTATTAGATATGGTCCCCAACCATAACACTAACCATACACTATTTATTGTGTTCAACTTTGCTTATTGGACAACATGCAATACTTTCAAAGTTCCATACCAATAGCTATTAATGCTAATCATAAGTGCTATATAACTTATTAGCTGCAGTATATAACCACTACTACACTTTGACTACACTTTTGACTACACTTGTTTGGAACCCTTGGAACCCTTTTGGTCCGCTTTTTTGGTACACTTTACTACACTCCAAAAAGGCAGACCAAAAGTGTACCAAAAAAGTGTACTAAAAAGTATAGTCAAAGTGTAGAAAATATACACAAATACCACATAACAACAATCAACATGGTCTGGAAAACCTGCAGCGGTCTGTGGTGGTCTGTGGAGTCTGTAAAGTCTGTAGAGCTATAAAGCTGGTGGGTCTGGAAAGTCTGTGGTGGTCTGTAGGGTTTGTAGCCAAAAGGGTAGTTTACTGATGGGTCAGTATGGTATGAGAAGATTCTCTTCACAGCAAGGATTGAAGGCATATAAGACTGCTTGCATGGCACTGCAACACTATCTATTGATGATATGGAATGGACTGCATGCCACTATGTGGGGGAATGTTGAGCCAAGAAAATAATGGCTGTTACTACCCCTGACAATATACTCAAAGCACTTGGACTTAGAGTGCTTTATAAAAAGAGTGCATATTGCTTTTTCAAGCAACTTGGAGCTCTTGCATACAACAAGTCAACTACTGCTATAAGCACTACAAGCTGAGAAGAAACTACTGTGACAATGCACATGGCTGTGCAAGTGTTGAAGCACTTCAACAGCACCTGTCAAAAATGCAGCAAGGTCAGACACAAGGCATGAGAATGTGAGAGAGCCAAGAACCTATTGGGAAGGCAGAGTGTCAAGAATCCAAGGAATGGGAGACATCAACAACAAGTTATGCCAAAGAAAAGGAAGAGCAGCAAGGTCAATCATGCCAGCTGGAATGATGGCAAGGACATGGAGGTCCAACATGTATCACCAAAGCTCTGGAATTCCCAAACAGCAGGTCAACAGGTCAATGTCAAGATTGCTGATATGATGAACCCAAACATAATGCATGCTGAGCCATCAGTGCCAGCGGACAGATTGCTTGACCCACCAGACAAGCTGCTCAAAGAGAGGACAGGCAATAGAACTGGGGAGATTGAAGGGAAGGTCAAAATACTAGGTAGAAAAGGTGGCAAGATGGCTGAGGCAAGAGGGCAAATGACTGAAGCAATGGATGCCACCAGTGATGGTCCTACCATGTTGGATAGCCAAGAATATGGATTGACCACATGCACATCCTGAGAAAGCTGTGATGATATCAAATAAAGTCAAACACATAGCAAAGTGACTCACTAGACAAATGCGACAAGCATCGCTTGATTGCCAACCCCATTCAAAGCCAAGGTCACTTGATATCAAGGCCAACCAATGAATGTCAGCACAGATGCATCAAGCATGTCATAGGACCATACCCCAGATGACTATCCCAGTATGTTGGATGTACTGTATGCATACTTCGATGCTGTAGACCCCATGAATGGTACAAACAGTCCATTGATGGTTCTAACCATGAGGCAATAGAGAGTTGAGTGGTTGAGAACATCACCACCCCAACATCAGAAGACACTGTAGACATGGCAGATGGAAACAAGCATCATTCAGACAAGCCCACAGAGCCCCCTAATGCAGCTAAGAGCATTAGAAATAGCAAGGAGGTGAAACTGGTTGAGACAGACATTGAGGAGGTATGCAGAGGCTATGGGTGACTATAGTGACAAGAGATTTTGACCAGGGAAGCACATGGAACCTCCAGATAGTGCAGAGGAAGTGCATGGTGACTTGACAGATCCTGCATATGTCCAGGTCAAGCCAGGTGGCAGTATCAAGGCTGAATGGATAAGCAACATCATGTACAAATGCACAGATGTGGAGACCAACAGAGAGGTCGAGAGAATTGAGGGGAAGAATGGTGGATGAATTCAACATGTGTTGATCAAAGGAGAAAGCAATAGCATGATGGTGCATGAGCAATCAATGATAGGAGTCAAAGAAGATTGTCAGCACATCCCAATAGATGAGGGCAACATACCACATGCATAACCAGTCCTACCAGTGCCTCCAGTACCATCTGATGATGCTGCAGAACAATGTACCAAATTTCCAAGTATCAAGCTTGAGGGGAAGAACATTAGCCATGTGAGCTGCAATGATGCACTTACCAGTGATAAAGTGGATGCATTGGGAGTGTTAGATCATGACAAGGACCCTAGATACTGATCAAAGAACCTGCAGAACACACCAGTAGACATTACGGGACACCTGGAGCAAAAGAGTTGAGAGAACTCACCTAGACATATACCAGACAATTTCCCCTACCACCAGGAACACCTAGAATGCAAGATGAATGAGCATGTTGACAAGATGAACACACAGTGTTGAGCTGGATGTCAGGAGTGGACCTGGGTGAATAGGTTGAGTCCAGAGTCATTGAGGGTAATACATGGCATTGAACCAGTTCACAGAGCATCCCAGAGCATCCAGAAGGTGGCAGGAATGAGTGCATCAAGTCAACAATCACACAGAGTCAGCTGGATAGATGACTAGGGCATGCCAAAAGACATCAAGAACAATAGAATGGGCCAGAGCAATGGTGATGGAAACAGAGATGTCAGGAGATGATACTGGATAGATGATGCAACAAGTGGCACATATCATGACTCAATACAAGTCAGCATGAAGATGCTAGCTGAACATGAAATAAATCAGCACAGTCAGTGGGAATGCAGCAGAGAACAACATACCTAGGCCATCCACACCATCCACCAGATGTCCCACAGGCCATCCAAACCCACCACATCATTGAAAATGACTCAAAATGCAGCCTAAAAGAGTTAGCAGGCAGAGATCAACTCACCAAGTCAGATAGTCATGTCAAGATCATATCAGGCAAATCAGATGTACTGCACACATCTGGAGTAGAGATGTGGGGGCAGTGTTCCCTGACCATGAGGTGCAAGCATGATGGCCTAGGGGTTGACCAAGCCAGCATACTAGGACTTCACACAAGATGCACTGCAACCTACCATATCTAGTAACTGCTTAGACATAGTGTGACATGACTCAACACATGAACACAACCATGGACTCATACAGATCTATTCATTCATTTGAAACCTCTGCCATTGATGCATATGCATACAGGTATTTTATCATTTACCTTTCTACTTTCCTTTACTGTAGACCCATTTCTGTTTGAGGGGGAGTGTTGGATATTTAGATACAACCAGTGTGCAGTTGTACAGCCACTGCTTACATCATCACAAGTACATCTCAAACCTTTTACTGTAGTTTACTTTAGTGACTACTTACTAGAGTCTTCTATAGATTCTTTCTACAGCAATTCTGTTGGAACCCAATGAATGCACCTGTCACATGAATAACAGCATTGGTAATTTGGGAGCACCTCTGGTAGTCCCTACATGCTGGAGGTGAGGCATCATGGAAATAGCTATTAATGTAGCCCCCTAGTGTCAGCACCTGTCAAGATAATTTGAATGGTACAATAGAATATCAAAGGTAGTCAAATGACAAATAATCACATGCCTGTCAAACAACTCCAAATGGTCTTGTGGGTGAGAATGCTCTGGTGTTTGTAGGAACAGAAGTCTGGAGAGCTGGACCTAGCAAAATGCATGGATATGACAGTATCCCCCTCTTAGACCTAAACTCCTGAAGGTCTAAGTGATGTGGAGTGAGTGGCAGAGTCCAAAAGATTTCTCCATGTATAAAGTCTGTTGTGATTAGCTTGAACTTTTTATCCTCTTACCACCATCACCAACATGTCCAGACCCCTTTTCACCATCAAGATGTGTGTTAGGGGCTGATGCCTAATCAGGCATCAGAGCTCCATGCTCCACTTATTGTAAATACATGTCATGTAAGCTATAGTGCCAGGATATCACTTGTGTGGCATAGTATTATGCTATATAAAGCAGACCTCTGTAGGAGGTCTGTATTCTTACTTTTCCTTTACAACTTACTGTAAATACACACCATTTGTGTTTATTCAAGTGAGCTTGAGGAAAAGTGGAAAGCCCACATAACAAATCCTCACAATTTTTTGAACATTGGAAAACATGTTTTCAATGAGTCATACAATGACTAGACATAGCCATACAAAGGCTACAATGGCAGATGTGCTGGTCAGAGAGAGTAAACCTCCACCTGATGGTCAATGCTGTTGAAAAAGAAAAGAATCTGAAAAGGTGAAAATAGACAATGAGCAGTTCAAAAAGTGGTTAGGGTTCTGAAAATAGATGCATGATTAAGCACAACCAAAGGACAAAAAGCCTTTCAATTTGGGACAGGAATGTCCATGACTGGAGATCTTTGAGTCTCTGAGACACAGAGTAGTGAAGTAGCCACAGGAGGATTGAGAGACAAAATAGAAAAGGATCTATTGAGTCCATTGACTTCCTAAAACACCAAATGTGATTGCTCATGCCTTGATATCAAACTGGTCAGTTCACTGAGGATGGAGAGCCCTTTTGCACAGGTGTATACAGAAGAAGTTTTCCCTTCATTGAGACAGCAACCAGAGGAGGAAGTCCCCCTGGACCCAAGACTGGCACTTGAGTTGATTGCTGACTTTCTAGAAGGCATCTGATTCCAATGGGAACAATATGGACAGGATTCAGGAGGCTTCAATAACTATGGGCTAAATCCAGGGCAGTGAAATGCTGCATTAATGGAAAGATTAAAGTAGTTGTTTGTCATAGCTGTGGAAGACAAAGCAACAAGAAAATCATCAGTGTTTTAAAGTCTGGTTGCATTGATTTTTTAAAACCTTTTTTGGAAGCAACTGGACCAAGAATGGTCTTGAAAATCTCATTTTAATGATAGACCAGACTGCAACCATTGTGAACCAGTTGCTGCTAGTCATGCAAACAGTTGCACCCAGTTGCAACCAGTCCTCATGCAATACATAGGGCATGGTAGTATAATGTCTATGTTTTTTTAATGAACAGGACTACTCAAAACATGACTCCTGACCATGGTCAACTGTGACAACCACAAATCTGATTGTGCATGTTGGCCAACAGAAAAGGCCACTTCACATTCCCAACAAACCTGCTTGTGTCCTCCTTGAGACAAACCAGCATCCACTGCAATTCTGAAGAAAGGAAAAAGGTAGACAAAGTCATCTAGTGAGGAAAAGTCAGAGACATCAGAAGACCACAGCAAGGATGACTGGTCATGTACAAAAAAGAAAAAGAGTTGCAAATGGGCAAAGCATGCTCACCAATGGTCTGATTCCAAGGTTGAAGAAGTCTTGCAGCCTGAAATGGAAAAGTTGTCAAGATGCAGTAGTGCAGCTATGGTTGAAGAGGTTGAGATGAGTGAGGAGGAACATCCTGACAATGAAATGAGAGCCATGTATGCTGTCAACCTGAAATGAACTAATGTTAATGATGTCCAGGATAATGACAATGATCTGGATCTGGAGGAAGAGCATATAGCACATGTTCTGACAGTGGTTGTCATGAAGAAAAAGCAAGCAGACAATATACTTACACTATTTTCAGATTGATGCAAGGTGAAGTTCTTTCATTCGGATGGCTGAGAAGGTGTGTTACAGAGGCACTGGTATAATGAATGCAGGTAAGTTTCTGTTTCTGAATCTGAGTCCGGTGGAATTTACTTACTTCGCTCAGTATAGAGAGGACAAGGAGTTTGTCATGAAGCATTCAAAATGGAAAGCCTTCCACATTGGCAGCAACTTGTTATGTCAGCAACATATTCGAGCATACTATGAGCTGTACAAAGCATATTGCAAAGAGCAGAAGATCCCAGAACTTCACCATGCACTGCTGTAAGAGCTAGTGAAAGCAAAGCAGGAGGAAAAGAAGCAGGTGAAGAGCAGCCAGCAAGACCTCACTGATATGTTTGCATTGAATATGAAATGGACAGTGCAGTTCTCAAGAGAGGAGTTGCTAAAAGCCATTGCGAGTTTGTGGTGTGTGATGATCAGGTGTGGCTGACCTCATTAGTATTATACTATGCTAATAGCATATATTATAGAGCATAGCAGTAGTCAACAAGGTGGTGTTTAGGAACTGTTTGGTGTCTATGCACCTAGCCATGAAAGGCTGACTTGCCCAGCATGCATGACCTCTCCAACAATATCCAAAATGCATTCAACACATTCTTGCAAGACATCCAAGCCAGAATTCAGGTCAGTCATTTTTATTTTTATTTTTATTCTGACTCTGCTCAACTCCTTTGGACATTTGCAGTTGCCATCCACTGGATGAGTCTTGATGATGACTGACCTGTGGACCATTAACCAAACCCAGGCCTCATTTATGGGAGTTATAGCCCACTGGATTGAATTGGAGCCCAAGTCTGGCAAGTGAAAGCTCAAGTCCAAGGTTGTTGCCTTTCAAGCCATCAATAGGGCTTACACTGGCACCAACCTTGCCCACTACTTCATCAGTTCAATCAAGGATTATGTTTTCCTTGTTCTATTTACCTTTGTTTGCTTTTATGCTGATCTGGCATTGTATGCTGTCTTACAAGTTCAACCCTTGTTTTACCATTCTTTTCTTTGTCATTGTTCCATTATGTTCTCTGGCATTCTTTCTCTTTCTCAAACCTTCTTTCAAATGTCTTGGAATCTCACATCACTTGGTCTATGCTCAATTCCCTTTCTTATATAAACCTTGTTCCTACATTTTGTACTCTTAACCTTGACCTACTTGGTATTCTATGCCTTGTAGTCTCCTTGATTCTATCTTTTTTCCTTGGATCTCTCTAAGTCTGCCTCAAACTTTGATCAAGGTCTTTGCTCTTTGAATTCTTTGACAAGTGAGGATGTCCCTCATTCTTCAAGACTCTTTATAGTCTTTCGACCTTGACTTGTCCTTACCTTTGAATCCATTTGAGTCTACTCTTGGCCCTACCTGGGACAAGCATAACATCAAGCACTTTGGAATACTGACCCACAGATCCTCCAAACTCCTCTGCATCATTGCCAATAATGCCAGCAACAATGATGTTATGTGCAACAGTATTAAGTCCATCCTTAACTGCTGTCACATCTTTTTATTCAACACTGACACTCACTGCCTCCCTTGTCTTGCACACATCCTCAATCTTGCCATCACAGACATCATGTCAGTTATCATCAACATCACTGCAGTGGAATCTACTGCTGCAATCTGGGAATTTGATCCTACTTCCTCTGACAGCTGTCTCATGTGTGGTTCAGTGGACATTGTTGCAGCCCTTCACACACTCACTATCAAGATACAAGCCTCTGGACAGTGTATATCATCCTTTTGTCATATTCAAACTGAGTGTGGTCTTACCAATCTGCTCACTATCCCACTCCATAGCAATGTCCACTGGGGAACAGCAGACAGGATGCTTGTGCATGCATACATACTATGTCAAGCAGTCAATCTCTTTGTCAACTCAGCTGATGAACTATTTGGTTTCATCACAGCCTATAGTCCCTGCTAAGCATGTTCCTTGGTTTGTATTTGCTTTCCATCCATTTGACTGGGACTGAATCAATGCCCTTCATTGTGGAAAATAATCCCTGCATTTGAGGAGCTCCAGTCAGCATGGGAGAGGAAGCTAACAATGCCTGTGTTTGAACCATATGTGAAGGCAATCAAGCATGGCATGGCAAAGCTTCACAAGTACTACTCAAGATTTGATGAGAAACCTGTCTATGCTCTTGCTCTAGGTGATAAACACAGATGTGGCTTGTTTTTCTCACTAACATATCAGTGCTGTATCAGTGCTTCACCCATACTGCAAGTTGGAGTATATTTGAATGGCCTGGGGTGGTGTGGATGAACAGCAAAAGGAAATTGATGCAGGCAATCTGAATGCCAAAGACTGGAAGGACAAGGCCCTCAATATCATGGAGCAAACAATGCAAGATTATTGGAATGACTCCAATGATGCTGGCAATGCTCCTGAAGACTTGTAGACTCAACCTACTACTGCCAAAATTGCTAGAGCTCAATCAACATTGCAATCAGAGTTCAATCAACACTGTCATGAACTCATTCAGCATGTGAAGCACTGTGACAGCAGTGGGTGGAGAGCAGAACTCTGCTGTTATGTTGAAGCAGCATCACCAGATGTCAGCAAGCATACAAGTGCTGTCAAATGATGTGCAAATCATTTAAAAATGTACCCCATGCTTGCCCATATTGCAAATGACATCTGTGCTGTACCTGCTTTGTCTGTTTCTTCCCAACATTTGTTTTCTGCTGCTGGCAAAATTGTGACTAACTGCCATTCCCATCTTGGTGCCAACAAATTCAAGTATTTGCAGGTTCTCAAGCACACATGGCATAATAACATCTCAGACTTGGTGAAGTCCAATCCTCTCAGGTAGAGGTGGTGCCATTGACTGAGTATGAGCAGTTGTTGGCTTGCAATGTTGAGATGGCAGAGTGGGAGAATCAGGAGATGGATATGAACACTGTTTTGGAGTATTATACTATCCTATTGTGGTAGCAGCTGGTCACTTCTGACTTTGCAACCAGTTTGGGTCAGTTTTTTCATGCTACATGGAACACATGGAACCAGAAACCAGTGTCAGAGTGAACTACATGGACCAGCAATCAGGTCTGGTTGCAACCATCAGAGATTGCATCCAGTCTCTGGTCTTTTTCCAGTTCAGCAATTGGACCTTAAAACACTATTTGTGTTGACACAGTCAACTTCTCTGACCAATAATATTGAAATCAAAGTTGAAGGGAAATACAGCCCTTCCACTCCAAGGAATGTATCTCTGTCTGGAATGGAGAGAGCATCAGAAGGTACAAGAGAAACTAGTAGGGGCCTAGCCCTGAGCATGCCAAATCTCCCAGCATATGTGTCTGAACAAAGCTTGGACATTATTTGACCTGTATATGGCAGTAATAGAGCAGCTGCTATGCTGCACCAAATTGCATGGAACAATGTGTTGGAGGAATTTAATGCCAACCATGAAAATAACCATGAGGGATGGGTGCCTGTCAGGAGAATGTGCAACCCAGTGGGGGAAATGATTACCACTGGGATCAGAATCAGGGCCAAAACCCTAAGCAGAGACAATCAAGCAGAGATAGAAAATACCAACCTCCACAAGAACCTCTGGCATACCCTAGGAGAAAATCCTCCAGATAATGACCCAAGTGACAATAATGATGACTATAGTGAAAGTCAAGAAGAGTTACAGCCTGCCATGTATAGAGCTAGGAGGAATTAACTCTGAGGGTTTACCCCTGGAAATACCAGGTATATGGATTGCATGACCCAAAGATATTTGCAGAGAATCTACAATCAAGTTAGAATACCAACAGGACTAGTAGGTCTGGAAGTGAAGGTGATGAATCTGCCAAAATGGTTTAAGTATGAAGGACAGGATGAACTTGAAATTTTTGATGACTGGCTTAGCCAGGTATAGAAATGCTTTTGTACCCTTAAGGTAATAGGCCCAGATAGGGACAGGAATCACATCCTATACACAGGATTGTACTTGGAAGACCTGGCTTTCCAATGGTATGACCAAGAAGTTGATGCACCAGATCATCTAGTGCAGTATTGGTCATTTGAAGACCTGATTTTCAGAGTGTTTAAATGATTTGTACATGAAGCATCAGCACAGAACACAGCAGATCAATTTGATTGAACAACATATATCCCTGAGAAAGGTGCATTAGCCTTTTATAATGATCTGAAGTGGAGGGTCCAGATGACTATTTGTTCAGGAGGAAATTCCTCTGTGGGTTACTGCATACAATAATTTAAAGTATTTTGGGGGTGCATGGAGTCTCCACAGTGCATTCCACTATTGAAGAAATACTCAAAGAAGTACACAGTATGGAGACTGCCCAGAAGGCAATCTCATTACACCTGCATACTAGTCAGTTTAGTGCTGGAGGGAAAACCTCCCAAAATAAGAGCCATATAAATGCTCACCCTAGCAATGATAGGAAGGGTGATACCTTCAAAACTTTGCCATGAAGTGATGGAGCAAAGTACTTCAGGAAGGTATATATGATCTACTATCTTAGGTTCAATACACCCATGAAAAGTGATCAAAAAGGTGGTAACAACCACCACAAATTGGAGAAACCTCAAGTCTTCAAAGAAAGACAAGGCAGGAAACCAGCCATGTCAATGCAGAATGTAATCTGCTATGGATGTGGCAAACCAGGGTATTATTTGACTAATTGCCCTGATCATGGTAAAGGTACTGGCTCATCTGGAAGTCATCCATGTCTCCATGCAGTAGAAGTGCAGGAAGATGAACAGCAAGGGGTTACCTGCAATACTGAGCACCAAGAGAAAGAAATTGTGGAAGAAACCATAGAAAATTTGCAGATTGTTGTAAACAAAGATGATAGCAATACTACACCAAAGGGGAGCCTCCTGAGCTCAGCCTGGAAGATATAAATCTTGAGGATAACGATGAGCCTGTAGCTAGTTTAGGCACAATGTGCCAAATGATAGTGTAAGCTAAGGATGAAAATGGTGTCTGATGCTACATGATGAACAGGGCAACAGACTGCCCAGAAGACAGTGACATTGAAATGCCCCACCTTGAGAGTGTGATCAAGAAGAGGAGGCCCTGCCTCCAGTCCAACAAAGTACAGAGGATGTATGATAGATGTGGTCCTTACTGTATGGAGCAATCCATGAAAATGGATGCTGTGTGCAGTGTAAGCAGTGCATTGAACATATCGCTGGGGCTGGAATAAATGGCAAACTGTTGTTCATTGCAGCCTCAAACTACCTGATGCAAGTCACTCAATGAGAGTTTGACAGAGGGTGGCAAGAATGTGACAAAGCACAGATGCATGGAGAGAATGTAAAGCCACAGCATCTCTATCATGCAATGTGGCACATGACACTATAATCAAGAGCAGGGTACTGCAGACACATCATGCTAACAAGAAATGGAAAGAAGGGATAACCCTTCAAGAGGGAGACAAAGTTTATTTGTCTACTCAAAATCTAATGCTATCAAAAGGTAGAGCACATAAACTTGTGCCAGAATACATTGGACCTATGAATGTCCTAATGAGAAATGTCGACAATATATGCTGGGGTTATCATATGAAATGGTAAGGAGATGCATACATCCCACATTTCATATTGGACTCCTCCATTTTCATGAGGCAAATGATGATGCACAATTCCCAAAATGTGATATGCAGACCCTGTACAATGTTGGCTCTACCAACAAGAGTAAGTGGGTGGAAGATAAATTAATTGCTTGCCATTGGGATGTGAACAAGGTAGAATTCCTTGTGAAGTGGAATCTAGGAGACTCCACCTGGGAATCCAGCATGAATTACAAAGAACTTGAAGCTCTGGACAAGTATCTAGAGCTTCAAGGCATTACAATGGTACAACAATTTCCCTGAAGGGCAGATAGTATGCTTAAGCATACAAGACCAGATATTGGTCATAGTAGCTGATCACTACACCTTGGCAATGATGAGAAAAAAAATAACAAATACTGTCAAATAAAAAGATATATCAAAATTGAAAAAATCAAAAACTGTCAAACAACTGTAGGTACAATAACAAACAAACAAAGCAACACACCACCTCCTATTGTAATTAGAAATTGTTGTCATTTTTTAATTTTGATGTGACTTACAGTGGCTCAAATAAGTGTCCCAATGTTTACATGTTTTGTACTAAAGGCAATAACTCCCAATAACCACTAATCCTAACCCTAAACTATGAGTGTATGAAATGCAATACACACACTCGGCTCTCTGCCACTGCAAGAATTAAGGGATTTGGATAACATCTGATGAAATGGTAGCCATTTCAAAATGATAACTCATTAGGACACTTATTTGAGCATGTATATTAAATAGTAGTATCTCAGTCAGATCATGGGATATTGGCTATTGTCTGAATAGCCAACACTTAATATTGTTCATATAATGTAGCTACATCAAAATAGCACTCTATTTCCCATTACTGTCACCATAGAATTCATTATTATTAATCAAATTTATAATAACCTCAATTTCTTGAAATTGGATCAATCTGATGATAAATTCATGTTGAATACTGTTCTAAATGAGTCTATCATCAGTGGAAAGATGATTACACTTGATTCTACCATGGACAAGT
>JBBPQO010000244.1:0-13205 GCA_038092535.1 Xerocomus subilludens | reverse complement strand
CTCAGACTTGCACTCCCAGTAGTGTGCATCGATAGTGTAAGTGAGGGCATGGAGTTCAGAGAAAGAAGAAGGCTTGCCCATGCATGAGATTTCATTCTTGATATGATCAGGCAGACCATTGTAGAAATGATGCCTAATGGTGCCTTCTCCATAGCCTTGGACCTGCGAAGCAATCTAGTTAAACTCAATCATGTACTTGTTAATCTGCTGACTATCATTCATCAACAAATGATCTAGTTGATGTTCTATATCTCTGACAGGGTCATGCAGTCTGAAGTTCAACCAGAGTTTGAGGACAAATTCACAATAGTTATTCATCCAGATAGGGAAGGAGGTAGAATCATCCATTTCAAGAAGGTCTGGCTTGAACTATTCTAGTGTGGTGTCTTTGAGATAAAACTGTGTGAAGTTGACTTTAGTGTGGTCTGTAGCAAAGGCTGTAGGACAATCTTGGAAGTTTAGCTCACACTGCATGAGAAAAGACCAGAGTTTGCAGGGGTGTGACCCATCAAACTGATCTGGTTCCCAAACTTTGGTGCATTGGCTGGACTGAGGCAGGATCAAAAAGAGCAAGCAAGTCTTTGGATAGCATCCATGAGGTGAGTAATAGTGTTGCACAGGACTAGCTTGTCTCTATAGTCTAGATAGGGGAAGGGTTATTGCCAGGGGATCCTGGATCATCAGGGGACTCATTCTCCAGATTACCTGGGACATCTGGAGGAGGGGAGTCAGGAGGACCACCTAGAGGAGGGCAGTCAGGAGGATGGATTGGGTAGTCATTGGTAGGATCATTAACAAGTGCTTCTTGGAGTTCGAGCTTCAGTTTGGAAGCCAGTAGAGATGGATGGGTTCAGAACTGGAATACAGTGGATGGAGAAGCTTTGGAAACACTCTATGATTTCTTGGCCTCTTATACTTCCCCAAAAGGTACTGAGCAGGTTACATGGGGGTGGTGTAGAGGGTTGGGCACTAGGACATTGAGGACAATTATGAGTATTCATAACTTCGACAAGTTGGAGTTCAACTATACTGTTAAAGATGGGCCTAATCTCCTGATGAAACTCCAGAACTCCAGAGTTAGTGTTTGGATGGAAGGGACATTGGCTTCACCTTATGTGGTGCACCCTTGTTGAAGAAAAGTCCCTGGTATTTTAGAAGAATGGTCATAGGGTGTAGGGTCAGAGGGCAGAGGTTGGAGGGTTAGAGGCTCAAGCAAGTGGCAGATTAAGATTAATGAGCTGAAACAACAAGAGGAGGGCCAAGAGGGCAAGGAGGGAGATCAGAACTAGAGTTGATATTTGAACTGAGGATACAGGAGCAGAGAATGGAGTTTATATACAGAACAAAGTAACAGTATTGGCAATCCTGGAAGAACTCTGGAGGACCCACCTGTTGTGCAAACAACAGCATTGGCAATTCTATCATCTCTGGTAGCCCCTATATGTTGGAGGTGAGACATGGCAGTTGTTACAATTTCCCTTCTTCATCACCACATTCTCCTGTTCTCTTGTCATTCTCCTGTTCATACTTGAAGGAGGACAGTTTACTCTACTGATAGTTTCATTCTTATCACAAGTGCCAACTCCATTTTCCTTTCTTGTCTCTGATTGGACTTATCCTTCTCCTCCATCATTTCTCTTACAATGGCTAGTGTCCCCTGCCTTCCATCACTTTCCATATTCTTCTTTTTCTTTCTTGTTGTCTTGGTCTGTGCACACAGATCTTACCTTTAAATACCATCTTTCACTACATGTATATCTCATTCTTGATCTGCACAATACAAGCATACCATCTAGTCTTGCCCTTAGTCGAGTTTCTTGCTCAAACCCCTTGAGTCTATCTAAGACTATCCTTCATTGAGTTCTTTAACTTGAATCCCTCTGTCTTCAAATCTCTTGAACATTAACTCTTTGGACATTGCTCTCTTCATGAGTATTGTCCACAGATGTTAGCAAGTAAGCAGGCCTTTTATGTATGCTTCACATAACAAAAGATCAAGAATCTCTTTGGTCCCACCTTTCCAGGTGAAGGACCTACCCCCATAGGAGCCATGAGTTTTCACAGAGCCTTCGGAATCCCTGAGTCAGAGTCTGAAAGTAGCAATATTGAAATCAGCTCCCCCCCTTGCACCACCACTAGCACCTCCTCAAGTCATCATCCCAGTAACCTTGTACCAACCATAATCACCTTGACTATATCAAAACCTACCCATTGTCCCTGCACCTTCTGTTTTACTATTCATTGTCCCAGCACCTCCTATCCCAGCATCTCTCATTCCTGTAACCAATATATCTTTCAAGACTAAACTTAAGGCAGCTCTCCCTGCTGATTTTTCTGGAAAATCTTCTGACCCTTCTCAATGGATTAAAGCCATAAGAGCTTACTTCACCCTCAACTTCTTGCTATACTCCTTGGATGAAGGAAAAGTCATGACTACCTTGAACAAGATGAGCAAAGGACAAGGAGCATCTTTCACTGAAATGTGGTATGATAAACTGGCCAACACCTCTATTACTGCTTCAGAAAAGACTTTTGACAAATTCACCACAAACTTTGAATCCACATCTTACCCCTTCTACACCAAAGCCACAGCTCTCTTGGACCTTTCCAAACTTGTCCAAAAATCCACCAAATGCCCTGATGGAAATTTTGATGATGGTCTCCAACAATACATCACCAATTTCCAAAATCTTACTAGCAAAGCTGGAATCACTGACAATGTCACCCTCATTGGCCAATTCTTCCTAGAAGCTGATCAAAAGATTGCCACTATGATCCTCTCTATGTCCCCCATCCCTGACACCATCAATAACTGGATCGAATGAGCTAAGACTTTTCATGCTCAGAAGATGAGAATCCAAGCATTTCAAGGTGAACAACCTCAACTCTCCTCCATTATTCGTTCTCAGAAGAATTCTAATGCCATGGATGTTGACAGCATCTCTTTATCTAAACTTACTCTGAATGAACAAGCCAAGTGTATTCAAGAAGGACTTTGTTTTTGATGCAGAAAGAAGGGTCACAACGTGAATAACCACCACATTACTTCTACCTGCACCTCATCTACTTGTCCCTCTACCAATTCCCAGAACATTAAAAATACTGAGACTACATCTTCTCCTGTTCCCAAGAAGGAGACCACTTTTTCCAAACTTGACAAATATGTTAACTCACTAAAAACTTTGGGCAAAAGTGACAGAAACATCTTTTCTGTTCTCCAGATATGTCATGAGGAACCTTCTGAAGAACTTGCTGAGATCTCCACCACTGGAATTTCTGCTGGAATCCAAAAAGCATGGGATTTTTAAGAAGGGAAGCTGCTTTAATGTCTCCTTCCCTCACATTGAACCATATACTTGTAGCACCACAAAACAATAGAACCATGCATCTTCCTGTTTCTCTACATGGACTAAAACAAACCATTGACACAACCACTCTCATTGATTCTGGTGCAACTGGAAACTTTATCGACCCTTGACTTCTACCCAGAGGCATTTTCAAACTCTCTTCTATTTGTAACCCAGTCATTGCTTACAATGTGGATGGAACTCCTAACACCAAGGGAACTATCTGATGGACAATCACTACTTCATTTTCCTCTGGACCATTCACTGACATGGTAAAATTTATGGTTGTTCAACTCGCTTGCCCTCAGGTTATACTTGAAATGCCCTGGCTTCAAAAGTGAAACCCTATCATCAACTGGACTACCTTCTCCATTGATCTTTCTTCGAGGGTTGAGAGGTCTCTTTGTGAGTATTCTCCCCCTGAAGAGAACATTGAGAAGATCACCATATCCATGAAGCTCACTAGAACTGAGAAATCTAAGGAAATATCCATTCCTGATTGCTGTTCTGACTTCACTGATGTTTTCTCTGAAACTACACATGCTCCACTTCCCCCTCATTGTCTGTTACGCGAAGCGTAGCAATAATCCAATCTTACTAGTCTTGACTCAAGGCGATACTCACGAAGAGACCGACGTCTTGAGAAAGGATGTTCAAAGAGGAAAGACTAGAGACTAGGATGGGGGTTCGAGGTAAAGCTCGACTGAGGACGAGGGTTTTGACTGAAGGCTTATCCAAGGATTACTTGGAGACTAAGAGCTAGAGACTCTGAGGGTAACTTGACTAGAGATGAGACTAGATTACGCTTGTATTGCGTAGATCGAGAATGAAGTACATACACGGAACGACATACTATTTATAGGGAGAAGAGATCGCGCACGGACCAAGGGAAGGAACACGATGGAATGAGAGAGAAACAAGAAGAATAGTGAAGAAGGGTAAAGAACACTGATTAGTCACAGACTAACAAGAGATAACGAAGAAGGATGACAAACGAGGATAAACCCAAAGTTATCGTAGAAAGTCCCACGCCAGGAACGATAAGGACGATGATAGAGAAAAAGAAGAATACAATGAAATGGGAAGAAAATTGTAACATTGTCCCTTTGATCATACAGTACTATTGACTTGAAAGATAATTTTGTGTGCAAGATCACTGAGGTGTACCCACTCAATCCAGCTGAGAAGGAAGCCTGTAAAGCCATCATTGACAAACATCTGAAAACCAGTCAAATTATTCCTTCAAAATCCCCCCAAGCCTCCCCATTTTTCTTTGTTCCAAAGAAAGATGGATTCCTCTGCCCATGTCAAGACTATCATTATCTTAATGAACACACTGTATGAAATGCCTACCCTCTTCCTCTAATTTCTGAACTCATTAATAACATGAAGGAATCTACCTATTTCACTAAGCTAGACATTTACTGGGGATATAACAATATCCATATCTGAGAAGCCAATCAGTGGAAAGCAGCCTTTATTACCCCCCTCAGTTTATTCAAACCCACTGTCATATTCTTTCACTTTTGTAACACTCCCACTACTTTCCAAGCTTTCATGAATCACACCTTCACCCATATGATTGCTGAGCTTTGGCTTAAGATCTATATGGATGAGCTTGGCATCCATACCAAGGAAACCATGAAACTCCACCATGAATGGACATGGCATGTCCTCAAGAGACTTTATAAGGCCAGCCTTTCTGTCAAGATCTCCAAGTGTAATACCCCTACCATGGAATACCTAGGAATGATCACAGGCAACAGTCTTGTTTGCATGGACCCACTAAACTCTCTGCTATCACCAATTGGAAACCTCCCACCTCTGTCAAAGGTGTTTGTTCTTTCCTTGGGTTTGCCAATTTTTATTGCAAATTTATCCCCAACTATTTGAATATTATCACTCCCCTCATTTTTCTTGCCAAAAAGGACCAACCTTGGACCTAGAGTCCTCTCCAACAACATGCCTTCAATATCCTTCATCACATCTTCTCCTCTGCCCTAGTCCTCTTATCCCTGACACTTCTTGCCTGTTCTTCATTATGACTAATGCTTCTCTTCTCACCACTGGTGCTGTTCTTATGCAAAAGAATTCGAATGGAGACCTCCACCTTTGTGCCTATTTCTCCAACACCTTCTCTCTTGCTGGATGTAACTATGATATATATGACAGGAAACTTCTTGCAGTGATCCTTACCCTCAACAAATGAAAATATGACCTCCAAGGGACATCTTTTCCCCTCTCTATCATCACCAATTATAAAAATCTTTCATATATTAAAGACCTCCATGAACTATCCTGTCATCAAGCCCATTGGGCCCTCTTTCTTTAGGATTTTAACATCAAATGGGTTGTTACTCCCAGTGCTCAGATGGGACCTGCTAATGCCCTTTTCCATAAAGATCTTTCTGATACCTCCCTCAATAATCAAGACTCTTCTATTGTCCCCAATTCCATAGTTATTACAGCTGTTTTCATTTCAGCATGGAAAGTTGAATTCAAAAAATCGCACCTTGGAGATAGCTGGGCAAGGACCCCGGGTGCAGCTGAGTGGCTGCATGGCTGATTAAGTACAGTTGTCACTACTTGCAGTCACTGCCATTAATGCTGCCCCACTCTGTACCTCTCAGTATCAAGGCTCAAGCCCCACTCTTATACCACAATGACTACAGTGTCAAGGACATTTGTTTTGCACTAGGCATCAAGAAATCACTTGTTTACAAGACACACTCTTTTTATGCAAAATATGGCACTGTCACCAATCCATGCAAATACTCTCACTTACTTGGCTGCCATCACATCCTTAGCACAGCCAATGTTAGTTTCATTTCTGCTGTTGTTCAACATTGCAGTACAATCTACCTTGACAAGCTCTAGCATGAAATTTGAGTAAAGCACCGAAATGCTTTCCACTCTTCAGCAGGCTCTTCAATGTCTTTGTATTATCCAAAAGGTTGTCTCAGCTCCAGCCTTGGAGTGCAATGAGGAGATGCAGGAAATCTACATGAATTGCATTGCTGCAGATGTACCTGATCCAAGTATGCTCATCCATTGATGAGGCCACCAAAGATAAATGGACATCTACCCGTCTACATGGGTGGTTGTTGAAGGGTGTTCATTGCATTGTTCAGAAATACTTTGTTTGTGGAACAAGGTATTCCATCATTCCTGCCATCACACTGGATGGAATCATCACCTATGACATCATTGAGGGACCTGTTGATGTTCAACATTTTTTGAAACTTTTGGAGGAACATGTGATAAGTGTTGATCTCAATCGTTTTCTGTGAATTTTCTGACCTTTCTTTGATCTAGATGCCATTCATGAACCCATATCCTAGACCCCACAGCATCATTGTCATGGACAATTGCTGCATCCACAAGAGTGAGGTGGTCCATGTGCTATTTGAAGACATGCACCATATGTCATTGAAGCATCATTTTTCATACTGTTTCTAGTTTGCAAACTCATCTTCCTCCCTACTCTTTTGATTACAACCCAATTGAACAAGCTTTCTTGTCAATCAAGGCATTTTTTTGGCATCACCCCAATAATTTCTCCATAACTATGATCACACACACTTGTCAAAATATTACCCCCAACAAAGCAGAAGGGTACTTTCAGGCGCTGGGCACAATTAGTGTTGTATTTCTTTTGCAATGAACACTTTGTCACTGTTCACAATATCATGCAATTGAATGAAATGACAACAATGCAGGTAAATGACAAGAAGATCACCCATCAGTTGAATACAGTATCCTCATCCTCATCCTCACAAACAATAATCCCTTTTGAAACAGAATGCCAGGTGCTGTGATCCATCAATTGATACCAAAGATTGTAATCTTTTGGCAGTCCATCATCACCATTGCTAGCGATCATTGAGGGCCCAGTGAAGCAACAACCACTGCCATCATGATACCTCTTCTTGTATGCAATCTTCTTCTGTGGTGGTTGATGAGTTGGTGACTTAGATTGGCTCACTGAGCTCTGATCTGTGTTGCTGCACTTTCACTTCACATCAGGTCCATTCCACCAAATCATAGATTCCTTTTTCAGAGAGATTATATTGCCAGTTGGAATTCCTATTTCAGTGGTAAATGTCTTGTCATCAATTTCTAACAGAATATCTGGGCCAATATGTTGAGCTGCAAGTCTTCATTCATACATGGTAGCATTCATGACATGAAGCTTCATTTCTGCATACTTGAAAAACTGCAGGAGTTGAGAAGGTGATGGGACTGGTGGCAAGGTGGGTCTTTCTGAGGCATGACAAACAGGTGTCTTTGTGGGGCTAGAAACTGTCAGCAGGATAGTAGGATTGTTCAGAGTAGTGATATTAGGGCCGCAAGAATGCCCAGTAGACTATGATAGATTCACAAGTGTCTGAAGAAGAATGACTAATGTGAGTGAGTTGGTGTTGGACATAGGATCCTGAGCTGGTATCACTGAGGACTGAGAATTGCCATGGGCCTGTGCCTATGCACTGAATGCAAGATTGGCATTTTATTTTCAGGCTCAAAGGAAGGAATGTCTGGTGGCATATTCAATGTTGCTTGTCCTTCTTCCTGCAATACAATGAGACATTTCTCAGTATCATAGTATTACAAATACAAAACATGTACCATAGCACAGGCCCAGTCCAGCACCATCATGGGAGTAAGTGGAAGAGCATGACCTGATGGAGTGACATAGGTGAGGCCTTCATTAGAGTCATTCTTGTACCTTTTGGCAAGCATTGTATGCCACCACACAATTCTGAAGCAGATTGGGATGGTAGCTAGCAGATTACATTAGAATGGGCTTGAGCTACAGTAAAAAGACCAAATACTTGCTTGAATTTCATCCATTCCACTTGATTCTTCATTGCCAGACAGAGCACTAACCTGATATAATGGGAGTTTTTTGACATGTTTCATATCAACAAAACTTTTTGTTGCCATGAGGTTACCCATAGTATCACAAATCTTGAGGACCATTTCTTTGTAATCTAGCTTATTATCAATGTCCATAGCCTTACTTGCACACTGCCTAAAAAGATTTGCATGGTCAGACAATTATAAATAACTTAGAGAGACCCATACCCCTTCATCTTTGCCATTGTAAACTTGAATGAAAACTGTTGCTTCTTCAAAACCTTGAATTGAGTCTGTCCATGTTTCTCTAGAATGCTTTCCAAGAACTTGATGTAGTTGTTCTCGTTCAGTGGGAAAAAAAGTTCCTTTGTTTTTACAGACTTCTCCTGTTGCTTCATAGTACTCTTGCTCTTGGTTGACTGCTTGAGAGCAGTGTAGATGGTGAGGGTAACAGAAATGCATACTGCTGAGGTTTGACCAGCTTGTTTGACATGCCAGTATGCAAAATCAAAAGCAACATATTGCTTGTACTAAAACCTTGCTTACTCAGCCACTCAGCCATGCCCAGGGTCCTTGCCTGGCTGTCTCCAAGGTGCAGTTTTTTGAATTTGACTTTCCATGCCAAAATGAAAACAGCTGTAATGCCCTTGATCTTGCCTTTTCTAAATCTATCAACCTTTCCACTTCCTCCAACTCTCTTTGTCCTCTGTGTTCTCTCTATAGTTAAGGATAGTTCCCCTCTTTTTTTCTCGAGCATCCCTTTCAGATTGGACCTTCGATAACAGTCATCTTTACTTCAAGGGTCACATGTTTGTCTCTTCCCCTTTTCAATCCACTCTTCTCCATGCTATTCATTCATTTCCTCTTTCCTGTCATATGGGATTCTTTCACACTAAGTCTATCCTCGAACATGATTATTGGTGGCTGGGTCTCTCCTCCTTGTTAAAATTTTTATTGACAGTTGTGCTATTTGCCAGCAGAACAAAGTTAATACCCATTCCACTATTCCCTCTCTTACTTCCATTTCTTCTTTGCATTCCCTTCCCTTCAAAAATGCTTTCCATCAACCTTATCACCAACTTTACCCTCTCTGTGGATTACAATTCTTTTTTGGTTATAGTAGACCATGGCCTGACAAAGGGGGAATCCTCAGCCCTTGCTCTAAAACCGTTGGTGCTGCTGGGATCACTTAAGTATTCTTTGATAATGTTTTCAAATGTTTGGGCCTCCATGACACTCTTATCTCTAATTGTGGACCTCAATTCATATCTGCCTTCACCAGAGAACTCACATGTCTCTTGAAATATGATGTATGACATTCCACTGCTTATCACCCTCAGACTAATGGACAAACCAAACAAACCAAACAAGAACTTGAAATTTATCTCCATATCTTCTGTACCAACAACCCTTCTTCCTGAGTGCACTTCTTATCTTCTGCTGAATTTCATCATAACTCTACTTCTCATAGTTCCACCAAGAAATCTCTGTTCTTCCTCCTTTATGGCTATGAGCCATGTTCTTACCCCCCTTTGATAAAACCTTCCTCTCTGTTCTTGAAAAAAGACTGTCCTTGCTGGACAAAGCTCAAAAAGAAGCCTTGGTTGCTCATGAGTCTGCAAGAAAGCACATGTCCTCTAGATCTACTCGTCAATTTTCCCCTTGGAAAGTCAGTGATAAGGTTTGGCTTGAAGTGACTCATCTCCATCTCCATTACCCCTCCCAGAAACTTGCACCTAAATGAATGGGCCCTTTTGAAATCTCTTTCCCCCCTTACCTACCAACTCTGACTTCCAGGTACTTGGAAAATACACAATGTCTTTTACACCTCCCTTCTATCTTCTTATCACTCCACTGGTTCAAATGGACCTTCCTTTTCCCAACCTCCACCTGATGTCATAGATAGTGAAGAAGAATATGAAGTGGAAGCTATCCTTTCTTACAAGGGCCCTAAAGCCAAGAGATTGTATCTAACCTCATAGAAAGGATACTCCTTGGCAGAAAACACCTGGGAATCTGAATCCAATCTCCAACACTCTGCTTCTATCCTCTCTTCTTATAAACAATGTCATAATCTCTAATAAGGTAAATTTCTCTTTGCTTGATGGTCTCTTCAGGAGTATTTCACAAACAAAATCTACCTTCCTACTACAATGGCCTTCCTCACTTCCACTGTTGCTCCATCATCGCAATAACCCCTAACTCTCCACTTTGGTCTCATCATGTCTATCCAATGTTTCTTCCTACCCATGCTGCACATCTCCTCTATGCAGTGATTATTGATACTCCACACATCCTCCTTGCTTTTGAAGATGATACCCTCTATCACTATGATATCATTATCCATGCCCATGAACTTATCCATCTGTTCCATGATGTCTTCCAAGCCAAAAGACTTCAATCTTCCAGGGTAAATGAAATACCTCTCCATCTCACTTTAGAAGCTCTCCCTTTTTGTATTTTGACCATTCTCCATGCTCATGGTTTTTGCACTTTCATAGAATTTCTTGCACCTATGGTCATCTATCCAACCTTTCATTGCATCTATCTTTCTTTATTTCAAGATCAACATGATTCTTATGTGGAATGTGTTGAACAATTTCTTCTTTCTCCTTGTGGTGATATTCCTCTCCCCATTCCTTCTCCATCTCTTGTCTGCTCCACTATCTGAAACCTCTGCTGCCATCAAACCTAGCTCCAAGTCTAATCACTCCTATAAGTCCACTACTATTCCCGTTCCCACCAAAAGAGCCCAGTTCATCACTCTCTCTAATGGCGATTGCACCCTCTCCTCATCTACTTGCATCCTTCCTCATATCGAACAACATCATTTTCCCCTCACATCCTCTAATACCATTTGTTTTCAATGTCATCACAATGGTTACTATCACAAGGATTGTTCAGAGTATTCCTGCCCTCATTTCCACAAATCAGCTCCTGGTCATGCCTTCAATCAATGTCTCACTCACCAATGCAACTATTGTCACAACTGGGGACATTCTGACTGAGCCTGCCCCCATCAGAACTGTGGTATATGTTCTCAACTTGGGCACATTGTGGGTGACTGTTCATTTGATGACCTTTCCCCCTCTTAGGCAGCCATGATTTATGGTGGACCCTCAGTCCTTGGTGTCTAGTCCTTGGGCAGATAGAAGAGTTCTTATCAAATCTGGAATTTGATTTTACAATGGGGGTAATGTTACAATTCTCCTTCATCACTGTGTTCTCCTATTCTCTCATCATTCTTCCGTTTGTACTTGGAGAAGGACAGTTTACTCTACCAATAGTTTCATTCTTATCATGAGTGCCAACTCCATTCTCCTTTCTCGTCTCTAATTGGACTTATCCTTCTCCTCTGCCATTTCTCTCACATCAGCTAGTGTCCCCTGCCTTCCATCATATTTCATATTCTTCTTTTCCTTTCTTGTGGTCTTGGTCCATGCACACAGATCTTACCTTTAAATACCATCTTTCACTACATGTATATCTCATTCTTGATCTGTGCAATACAAGTGTACCATCTAGTCTTGCCCTTAGTCAAGTTTCTTGCTCAAACCCCTTGAGTTTATCTAAGACTATCCTTCATTGAGTTCTTTAACTCGAATACTCCCATTCTTGAACCTCTTGAACATTAACTCTTCAGACATTGCTCTCTTCACAAGTATCACCCACAGATGTTAGCAAGTAAGCAGGCCTTCTATGTATGCTTTGTGTAACAGCAGTGATAGCTATTTGATGTAGCCCCCTGGTATCAGCACCTGTCAGAATAATACAAACAGTCAAATGGAATATCAAAGGTAGTCAGATGGTGAATAAACACAAGCAAGTCTGATGACTTCAAATAGTCTTGTAAGCAAGATTGCTCTGGAGATTGTGAGAACAAAAGACCAAAGTTATGGAGTTGGGCTTAGCAAAAATCATGGATATGACAAGGAGGCTATATGTGTATCCCCAATTGTTCAGGAAGCCAAAAAGAACATGGACAGTGACTTAGATGATGAAACTAGTGTGCTCATTGCAGCCACATACAAAAACATTGTAAAAACACTGTGAGTACTCTGTATGCACATACAGTATATGCACCCTCTATAGCATCTCTCTGACTAATTATGACCTTGAATAGGGACATGAACACAATCTTGCACCATCTGAGCATTTATGAATACCTACAGGATTATGCCCCATACCTTATGGACCTCATTGGCAAAAAGTATCATCAGAAGTGATCTGAACTCATCTGCAAGGTCAGTAATGTGTTGCCTTTCAAGTGCACCAGAACCTGATCAATATTTGGTCAGATGCAAGCTGTTATCAACCACACATGGTCTGATGATGCAAGTTACAGCAAGGTGCAGAACCATTGCAATGCCTAACCCCAAACTGGGGCATGAAGTGCCCTGCAATCAATCGTGGGAATTCCACTTTGCTTTGGTGGGAACAAATAAAGTACAAACCCTTGGCTACAACTTTGTCCCCAGGGTCATGCGATTTTGCTTACATACTGCAAAGATACATCCATTTCAAAACACCAATACCATTGCAACAAATCTGCATCTTTTGCTTTCCAAGGTATATTAGTACTTGGTATAGCCTCCCTTTGCCTTGATAACTGCTTCAATCCTTCTAGGTATGCTCTCTATCAACTTTTGACACTCCTCAACTGGTATCCCCTCCCAATCAACCTGAACTCTCTTCCACAATTCATGAATTCCCTTAGGAGAGGATTCATGATCTGCTAGTCTTCTTTTGAGGTAACCCCAGAGGTGCTCAATGGGGTTGAGGTCAGGAGACTGTGCAGGCCATACCATAGTATGAAAATCCTGCTCTTGAAGCCAATCCTTCACCTTCTTGCAAGTATGTTTGGGGTCATTGTCCTGCTGAAAGATGATGTCAGGAGAATCAAGACCATAAAACTGCAAAGAATTGAGCAGTTCATCCTTCAAAATCTGAAGGTAAAGGTCCCCATCCATCCTACCATCAATCTTGGTAGCATAGCCAACT